>OX940990.1:1454993-1530075 GCA_954871275.1 Leptopterna dolabrata
GGGAACCATGGATTTGCATGGTGGAATCCAAACGGCGTTAATCACGATTACAAGGTTCAGTTAACTCAAATCTTGATTAGCATAATCACGATTACTGAGTTTTTGGTGAAATCGGGTCTTAAGTGTGAAACTCAAGCTAGGTTCACACGGACCCGAATGTTTACCATACGGAATGGCTGAGAAGTGGCTTCACCCTCCCTAAACAGGCATAATTTGATGATGTGGGGAAAAAAATGTTAGTTCGTCGGTTTTTAGATGTATTTTTAAAATAACATATTCACAATGTATAATTCACCCCTTTTTTTCATCGATAAATTTTATATCAATATTTTATAAAGAGGATTTTTTTGGATTTTTAACAAAAACAATATTATACAATCTGCGATTAAAACCATACGAAAAAGTAGTGGAATTTGAACTGAAATATACAGATGTTTGACTTCTAAATTCACATTGGTTCTACAAATAATGAATGAGGTGGTTTATCGAACGGACAAATTTTTATCTACAGTCAGAAAAAAATGACTTTAACCTGATTGGAAGAGGCCAGCGGCTTTCATCCTTTGGAACTCCTTCTCGGCGTCGTAGTTCCTGAAAAGAAAAAAATATTTTCATCATCGAAATTGATTGATCGAATATTGATTTTAGCCCTTAATAACAATTTTTGACCTCCCCAAAAAAATCCAATTTTGACCCCCTATTCTGTAATAGAGCCAATTTCGCTTTTCTGTGACGGCCGCTTAAGAGATTCAAAATGGCTCCGCCCGACGTGTCTCTCTTAAGAGACTTCCACTGTAGTTACTCAGTACCATCCCCCACAGGAAAGGGCGCGAGAGCGAGACAGTTACCTGCGTGCGGCTAGCCAGTAGGTACCGTCTCTTCAGTACTGCCCAGGAGAAACGAAGCAGTTATTCCAATAACGTAGGTTTTCTCGTAACAGGTTATCGCAGTAACCCGTTCTTGATTGATAACCTGTTATTCTAAGCGGTACCGTTACTCAACGCCCATCACTGCCCTGAAGTCTTTCCATCGGCGAGTCATCTGAATACCATTCTAATAACCACCAGTCCCTCACCCTTGTGGTTCAACTCTTCTATTCTAAATCTTAGAATCCTCCCTTAGAACTCTGATCCTAAACCTTTATAGGAGAAATACATGTTTCCCGGATAAACTCCAAAATACTTGTTCTCATTCCTCAAACCTGACAACCTTCACACCATTAAGAACGTCAGTGGGAATTAATATCCCTATAACACAATTCTTAGCCCTACTGGCTGGCAGAGTTCATTATTTAATTTTTAGTGAGATTACTGGGACTCCAGGAATTGAGTTAGAAACCCTCTCTAACTGAACTGGTTCACCTTAAATTTTACACGATATATAATACTATATATACACAAAAAGTAGAAAAATCCACCATTTTGATTTGATCTCCAATGCATAAAAAACGGATTTTGATTTACCGGTGCTTTTGGTTTTTTGGAATTTTGGAACACGCCAAAATAACTACTTCTGTCTTTTAAAAATAAGCGTTATCTGTGGCAGGTAGTTACTCAGTACCATCCCCCACAGGAAAGGGCGCGAGAGCGAGACAGTTACCTGCGTGCGGCTAGTCGGTAGGTACCGTCTCTTTAGTACTGCCCAGGAGAAGCGAAGCAGTTATTCCAATAACGTAGGTTTTCTCGTAACAGGTTATCGCAGTAACCCGTTCTTGGTCGATAACCTGTTATTCTAAGCGGTACCGTTACTCAACGCCCATCACTGCCCTGAAGCCTTTCCATCGGCGAGTCCTCTGAATACCATTCTAATAACCACCAGTCCCCTTGCGGTTCAACCCTTCTATTCTAAACCTTAGAACCCTCCCTTAGAACTCTGATCCTAAACCTTTATAGGAGAAATACAAGTTTCCCGGTTAAAAATCCAAATACTTGTTCTCATTCCTCAAACCTGACAACCTTAACACCATTAAGAAGGTCAGCGGGAATTAATATCCCTATAACACAATTCTTAGCCCTACTGGCTGGCAGAGTTCATTATTTAATTTTTAGTGAGATTACTGGGACTCCAGGAAATGTGTTAGAAACCCTCTCTAACTGAACTGGTTCACCTTAAATTTTACACGATATATAATTGATGAATAAACGAACTTGTGAAGTTCATTTATAATTATGTCTAGTGGGACACTTGAGAACGTTTACATGTAGTAGTTCCTTGAACTACCCTTCGACAGCCCGTTCTAAGAGAAATTCGAATAAAAAAAAAAAAATTCGAATCTCCCGCCAACGGCGAAAAAACAGGGTTGCCCTCCCGCGGGGCGCCCCGTCACCGGCCGCACCGCGGCGCCGGCAACACTGGCGATGCCCCGATGAAACTTCACTCTTTGAAGAACGACAATTAGCAACTGCCAGCCAAATCCAAGACAAAAGGGCTGGGTGTGGAGGGTCCTAAACGTTCTCAAGTGTCCCACTAGACATAATTATAAATGAACTTCACAAGTTCGTTTATTCATCAATTATATCTGTGGGACACTTGAGAACGTTTACATGTAGTTTGTTTAAAGAATCAAACCAAGATAGGCAGTTGCTCTAGGGAAGACAACACCCGGAGAGAAGACCAGGCACTAAAAATTGAAAAAACGGTCTGTGAGACCTGTGTAATCCAGGCCCGGAGCCCCTAAATTACCCCTCCTTGGGCTCCCTCTTTGGCCTCAGTTAGTCTTCTCACGGTTTAACGTCACCCCCCCCCCCCCCCCCTTCTTTTTGTGCCTGCCAATGTCGGGGCCGGAAAGCCCCGATTCACATATCACCCAATTATTTGTGATCTAACACTCTCCTTCAGGAAGGGAAGAAGGCACAAACCAAGGCTAATCTGATTGATGATCTAACACTCTCATTCAGAAAAGGGGGAAGGGCACAGGACTCAATTAAATATAAACAAAAAATACCTGCCTCACCTGGAGCAATGGTGGGGCCGTTATGACTCCGGTGTGGGGTGGAACACATGGGAAATAAAAGAGTCGTCGGCCACTAGGGGTCTATTATAAAAGTTGGCGAACACCGCCGAACTCCTCGTCCATCCTGCTGCTTTAAAAATTGTGTCCAAGGAGGCTCCTGCCCTGTTTGCAGCTGACACCGAAGCGTGCCTCGTTGAATGTGACGTGAACCAGTCCGCCACTCCTGCTTCTCTCAACACCCCCGTCACCCAACCCGAGATCGTCTGGCGGGACGCCGCCGTGTATGGGTGCCGGGTAATAACAAATAATGCCTCCGTGGTTGAGGACCTCAAAGATGCTGACGCCTGGAGGTATTCCGCCATAAGGGACGCCACACAGAGGAGCGGCCGTTGCGGAAAAAACGGCACCGTGAGGCATGGTTGCCGCCTATAAGGCGCCGAGGTTTTCAAACGGCCAGCGACACGGATCTCCAATCCTTGATCTGGACGGATCTGCACTTCCGACACCTTTATTGAGGCGATAGTTTGGAGCCTCTGTCCTGTTGCTAACAATAACAATGTGACTAATTTACGTGAGATCCAAGGGAAATCTTGACCGGGTCTTTCCAACCACTGTAACACCCTCTGTGGGTCCCACGTCGTGTCATATCGCGCAGCCGGAGGACGAATATGGGACACCCCTTTCAGAAAACGGGAAATAAGGGGGTCAGAACCAAAGGAGGGCTCCACCGCAATAAGGGACAAGGCCGACCTATAAGTATTAAAGGTAGCATACGATACCGATGTGTGCTGAAGGATAGTCTGCAAAAAATGCACCACTACCGGAGGCTTGGGGTCCCATGGACTCAATCCCTTTGTTTCACAAAAATCCCACCAGCGCCGATAACAACCCTGGTACTGGGCATATGTCGCGGGTGATAGCGCGGCTAAAATAGTGTTCACCGCCGGGGCGCTAATCCCTCGCCTCTCGAACGCCTGCCGGACAACCTCCCTGCTATTAAGCGTAGTGTGTCCGCTCGCGGGTGGGTCTGGTCCCTGAAAGGCAAATGTAATAAGCGATCGTTAGGACCAAAATACAGGGGCGCGGAGATCAATAATTCAAAAAAGGTGGGGTACCACGGCTGAGCTGGCCACTCCGGTACAACCACTATCCCTGTTGATTCCTCTGTAATAATCTTGCGCAACACCTTGAGAATCAGCGCAAACGGCGGAAAAGCATAAAAGCTCCACCCTTCCCAGGAGAAGGTGAAGGCGTCGACACCCCATGCCCTAGGGTCCGGGTGCCAAGAGAGGAACCTATCGCACTTTGCATTTGCTGCAGAGGCAAATATATCGATGTCGGGACACCCCCACACGTTTACGATCTCCCGAAAAAATTCCTCACCTAAGGACCATTCCGTTATCCCAGGGAGACGGCGAGAACATTCATCGGCCACTATATTTTCTTTGGAGGCGACATAGGATGCAAAAATGACAATACGCCTCTGCTCACACCATCGCCAGATCCGTTCAGATAGTTCGAACAGGCGGTGGGACAACATGGACCCCTGCCTATTAACACAGCTGATGGCCGTGGTATTATCCGCCCTGATGAGGATACGGCGGTCGCTCTCGACGTCACAAAAATGATGTAAGGCTAATTCAATCGCTCTTAATTCTAGTGCGTTAATATGCCAGTTGGCCTCATCTACTGACCACCAACCGCTGATTGTGGCCTCCCCGGAGGTCGCCCCCCAACCTGATAATGACGCATCCGTGGAAATAGTGAGAGAAAAATCGTCATTGTGCAGTCTATTAGACAACGTCATAATGTTGCTACTCCACCACTCAATATCTGACCGTATGGATAGTGGTAACTGAATTTTTGCGTCAAAATTCTGGTCATTTTCCCTTAGGGCCTCAACCTTGACTCTCTCCAAATGCATAGTGTATAGTTTCCCATAGGGGGTTGCTGGTATCGCGGCCACTAGTGTACCTATGAGGCCCGCTAAATGTCGAATTGAGCAGATTTGTGGGTTGCGGAATTTATCCAGAGACTCCTTAATCCGTAAACGCTTCTCCTGCGGAAGCGAAATTGTCAGGGTCGCCGTATCAAACAAAAACCCCAAGAAAACAAATTGTTGTGAAGGGGAAAATTTACTCTTGGCGTCATTAATGACAAAACCTACATGTTGTAAAAGGTCCGACAAAATGATGACATTCCTGGCACATTCCACCTGAGACGACCCTATGATACCAAAATCATCTAAGTAGTTCACACACTTTATACCCTGTAATCGAAGATATTGAACAATAGGGCGCATGAGCTTATGAAAGACATACGGTGAAACCGACATGCCCATGGGCAAACACGTAAATTCGTACAATTGATCTTGGAAACAGAATCTGAGAAAAATTCGAGATTGTTCTGCAATAGGCACCATATAGTATGCGTCCATGAGATCTATTGTCGCCCCAAAACTCCCAGGCTCAATGAGGTCCCGCATAGTGCGGTGATCCTCCAATTTAAAGTGGGGGGCGTCTATAAATAAATTTAAATAGCGCAAATTCAATATAAATCGTTTTCCCCCTGATGCCTTGTCCACTAGGAAAAAGGGGGAAACCACCTGGCCTGGGTGGGAGGTACATGTCCTCACGACCCCCTCCCGCACCATCCTGTCTAGCATAATGGAAAATTGTTTGATGAACGCCTCATCTGACGAATGTGGGCGCAAATAAGGGTTGGGGGTCGGTCTCGTGTGGAAAGGTATCTCAAACCCGTTCAACCATGAAAAAATTACGGGATTTTCCGTGATAGTACGCCAATTCTCTATAAATCTAAATAATCGACCCCCTAAGGGAGGATTAATTACCTGTAAGGGCGCCGATTTTAATTCCGGCTGTGTGACCCTCTGAATGGCCGGCGTTGTGACCTGGAAGACTGGTTCCCTCGGGATCTGTTGGCCTGTTGGTGAGCTTGCCCACCCCGACGAGCAGCTCGGCCTCTGTCGTTTCCCTGTTGCAGACTTACTGGCCCTGAGGGCTGCTGAGGGCGAGGGGGTGCGGGGGGCGGTTTTTTAAGGGACACTAAGCCCCGAGCACTGGAGGTCATCCCAAGAAATTCTTTATAACGTGCTCCCAAATTATCCCCAAAAAGCCATTCTGATGGCGGGACATTTTTAGAAATTTGCTCGAGGGCCGGGGAGCACACCGCCAACAAAAGACGACGTCTGGTGCGATTTATATCATAAAATAGGGCCGTCATGGCCCGCCCCGCATCGCACATATTAACATAGCTGTCCCCCATGACGGAGGCGGCCGCACCCCCTCTCTCAATGACCGACGAGAGGCCCATACCAAGGGCCGAAATGGCTGTGGCGCACTGCCGTTGAATCCCGGCATAGTACGCGTCCACAGATTTATGGCCCCCTCCCACTGACGCCGCTATCTCCGGATTCATCTTTGGGGGCGCAAGCGCCGGTAAGTTCGCGGGGGTCGGGTATTTAGTCCGAAGGGCATTAAATACCTCTAGTGGGACACCATTTCGCAAATGGTGTTCCCATCGACCCGCGATACTAGGGTGAATTCGCGGAGCTGGGGGCGGCGGAATAGCGGGGTTATCTCCCAGGGCCAGAAGCACCTGGGGATCTAAATCGGCGTCAGGGCCGGGATCTGGGGCCGAATCTACCGTCGGTGGGGTAAAACCCGCAAAATCCGACGAGCCTGATGCCCCCGCACGATCTTTAGTCGGGTCCCCCGTTACCGGGGCTATCGGGGGCGGAATAGCGGGCGGAATAGCGGGCCCTCCTTCGCCCCACGCGTCGTCGGGATCCGAATCGTCGCCGGAAGGTCGGTGTACCGATTCTCGATCGGTATCACGGACGAGAGACCCCCCAGATTCACGATCTGGGTGAAGCCTCGGGGAAAGACGATCGGGAAAACCGCGTGCCAATTCGCGATTGACATCACGGAAATGCTCCCCAAATTCGCGAGTTGGGTAAACATTCCGAATGTGACGACTATCTCCGATTGATAACTCCCCATAATCATCAAAACGGTATGCCCCTCGGGTATCTCTACGAGAAACGCGCGGTCCCCTCGACGAGGTTAACCTCACGTCTCCGGGGTGAGCGAGATCGCGCACGGTATCCCCGCGTAGAAATATAATCGGCGTCCCGATCCACTCGCGTTCGGAGATATCGAGGTTCATCCTCATCGGATTCGAAATCCTCCCGAGATCTCCGCGCAACATAAATCGGATCCAGAACGTCGAGAACCGGACCACGAGGACGCCGGGGGGACCGCGGGGTAAACATCGTAAAACGATGTTTCACGAATCTCCTGAACGCTGAAATATAAGGGAAACTGAAAACAACAGCTTACCTTGACGCAGCGAACGAAAAAACGGGTTTTTCTACTTGCCAATTTCGAGCACAATCACAAAAAACTCTCGAAAAAACTCGGCACGAACGAACTGTCTAGAAGGCAGCCAAAAGAAAAGTGAAGTTTCATCGGGGCATCGCCAGTGTTGCCGGCGCCGCGGTGCGGCCGGTGACGGGGCGCCCCGCGGGAGGGCAACCCTGTTTTTTCGCCGTTGGCGGGAGATTCGATTTTTTTTTTTTTTATTCGAATTTCTCTTAGAACGGGCTGTCGAAGGGTAGTTCGAGGAACTACTACATGTAAACGTTCTCAAGTGTCCCACAGATATAATACTATATATATACACAAAAAGTAGAAAAATCCACCATTTTGATTTGATCTCCAATGCATAAAAAACGGATTTTGATTTACCGGTGCTTTTGGTTTTTTGGAATTTTGGAACACGCCAAAATAACTACTTCTGTCTTTTAAAAATAAGCGTTATCTGTGGCAGGTAGTTACTCAGTACCATCCCCCACAGGAAAGGGCGCGAGAGCGAGACAGTTACCTGCGTGCGGCTAGTCGGTAGGTACCGTCTCTTCAGTACTGCCCAGGAGAAGCGAAGCAGTTATTCCAATAACGTAGGTTTTCTCGTAACCGGCTATCACAGTAACCCGTTCTTGGTCGATAACCTGTTATTCTAAGCGGTTCCGTTACTCAACGCCCATCACTGCCCTGAAGCCTTTCCATCAGCGAGTCCTCTGAATACCATTCTAATAACCACCAGTCCCTCACCCTTGCGGTTCAACTCTTCTATTCTAAATCTTAGAATCCTCCCTTAGAACTCTGATCCTAAACCTTTAGGGCCGGTTTCACCAACGCAGCTTAAACCTGGTATCAATAAATCCTGGATTCAAATTTGATCTGTGGTTCAGAGCTTCGACAGTTTCACCAACGTTTTTGATCCGCGGTTTAGCCGAACTTGGGTTTAAGCCGAGATTGTTCAGTTTGCATCAGCATTGCTATCCCCAGAAACACAAATCCCGTATTACAGATGACATGGAGGAGAGATGCTCATCCATGAGTGGTGGATCTGTGATGTTTCTTCTATGGATACTTAAATTTTGTCCGCCATCCTCTGTTGTGGAGACATTAAACTGCATAATAGTAGCCAGGTGCGGAAGTTTCGCGATTTTTTCTCACTTATGCCTCTTTCATTCTCATTCTGAGAACTTCCGCTCGACTCCACTCTGTAATTACTACAAAAGATCATCTTACATATTTCGAGACAGCTCTTGTAATAAATTATAGATAGCCCATCTAGGCTCTTTTATAAAAGGTATCTACTTTTTTACAATAATTCGCTGTATGCAGAAGAAGTTATACATGTACTTATTAGCACAGTCTGCGAGTACCTACCACGTACAATGAAGGTTTGTTTACCTACTAAATAAATAATGATGGGTCCGACGTTGTTGCATACCTGGTTTGGTGTAAAATTATATTTATTTCACATTTTTGGTTGGACTCACATTTCTGTTTCGAAAACTAGAAGGCTTTCTTCTACTGCATCGAGCACTAAGCTCATCCCTTCCTTGGGAAGGCGGAACCTCGCGAAAAAATCGCCGTCATCCCACTTGTAGAAATGCTCGACCCTTTCGCGAATATCGCCGTCTGGGCGCGGCCACTTCCAGAAGTTCATTGAAATATTCATCCAAGGATGACTCAAACACTTCAATGTAACGATTCATCGCACTAAATGTTGATGCAAGTTGAGAAGTATGAAAAACACTGATAAAATAGATTTCAAAATGGCGATGGCCTGGAGGAGAATCGGAGATCAACCGTAGATCAGAAGTTTAAACCACCTGAAACGAGGTATTAACTTAATGCGCCGTTGCAGCGACTTATTCCTAGATTAGGCGTTCGTGAAACTGTCTTTTCTCAGAATCGATGGCTTAAACCTCAGCCGAGATTGAACTCCGGATAATCCGCGTTGGTGAAACCGGCCCTTATAGGAGAAATACATGTTTCCCGGTTAAAACTCCAAATACTTGTTCTCATTCCTCAAACCTGAAAACCTTAACACCATTAAGAAGGTCAGCGGGAATTAATATCCCTATAACACAATTCTTAGCCCTACTGACTGGCAGAGTTCATTATTTAATTTTTAGTGAGATTACTGGGACTCCAGGAAATGTGTTAGAAACCCTCTCTAACTGAACTGGTTCACCTTAAATTTTACACGATATATAATACTATATATATACACAAAAAGTAGAAAAATCCACCATTTTGATTTGATCTCCAATGCATAAAAAACGGATTTTGATTTACCGGTGCTTTTGGTTTTTTGGAATTTTGGAACACGCCAAAATAACTACTTCTGTCTTTTAAAAATAAGCGTTATCTGTGGCAGGTAGTTACTCAGTACCATCCCCCACAGGAAAGGGCGCGAGAGCGAGACAGTTACCTGCGTGCGGCTAGTCGGTAGGTACCGTCTCTTCAGTACTGCCCAGGAGAAGCGAAGCAGTTATTCCAATAACGTAGGTTTTCTCGTAACAGGTTATCGCAGTAACCCGTTCTTGGTCGATAACCTGTTATTCTAAGCGGTACCGTTACTCAACGCCCATCACTGCCCAGAAGCCTTTCCATCGGCGAGTCATCTGAATACCATTCTAATAACCACCAGTCCCTCACCCTTGCGGTTCAACTCTCCTATTCTAAATCTTAGAATCCTCCCTTAGAACTCTGATCCTAAACCTTTATAGGATAAATACAAGTTTCCTGGTTAAAACTCCAAATACTTGTTCTCATTCCTCAACCCTGACAACCTTAACCACCATTAAGAAGGTCAGCAGGAATTAATATCCCTATAACACAATTCTTAGCCCTACTGGCTGGCAGAATTCATTATTTAATTATTAATAAGATTACTGGGACTCCAGGAATTGAGTTAGAAACCCTCTCTTACTGAACGGGTTCACCTTAAATTTTACACGATATATAATACTATATACAGGGTATACCAGTTCCTTCTGGAGAAACTCAGGGAATCGATTCTACTCTTCATTTGGAACAAAAAATCCTCAGTAGAGATTTTTCGAAAAGTTCTTCGTTTTAAAGATATCTGACAATTTGTGTTTTTCCAGCTTTTCATTGCCTTACCACATAAAAACGCGAATAAATTCGAAAATGTTGAGACTACAGCAAATCCAATTACACCGTTTGAAAGAACGTTAAATTTCCTGTAAGATTCTTCGGTTTTCAATGGTCAGAGTTACTTAAAACGTTGGTCAATATCAGTTGGAACATTGAAATTTTCATAATTTAAAATATTGAAAAAGATTGTACGTTCTACTGAGGTTACAAAAAAATACCTACAACTTCTCAAATGTCGCAAAAACTTCTTCATCTAGCAGGCTTTACATTGATATACGTAGATTTAAACAAAAAAACGTTATGTAGCGTTAAAAAATGATAATTCAACGTTTGAAAACATGAGCAGAGGTGAATTTGGAGGGGGGGGGGGGGGAAGGGAAGTAATGACTTCTGAATTAATTTCTGAAAACAGAATAATCTTGCAGGAAATTTAACGATCTTTCAAACGGTGTAATTGGATTTGCTGTAGTCACAATATTTTCGAATTTATTAGCGTTTTTCTGTGGTAAGGTAATGAAAAGCTGGAAAAACACAAATTGTCCGATATCTTTCAAACGAAGAACTTAGAAAAATTTCTACTGAGCATTTTTTGTTCCAAATGAAGAGTAGAATCGATTCTCTGAGTTTCTCCAGAAGGAACTGGGACAACCTGTATACAAGAAAAGTTCTAAAAAAACCACCGTTTAGATCTCCGATGCATAAAAAACGGATTTTGGTTTTCCGGTGCACAGGGAGCATCTTTTGAATTTTGGAACGCGCCAAAATAACGTCTGCCTTTAAAAAATCCGTTAAAACTTGGTAGAAATCTTACTTGTAGAAATCGGCGTATCGCTGCTTCCTGGGGTTGCAGATGAGGTACTGGTAGGCGACGCCGCCGACGAGCGAGAGGCCGATGGCGACGATGAGGTTTTTCTTGATCTGAGACCTCAGGAGGCCTCGGAGCTGGGGCTTGGAGACAGCGGTCGACACTTCACCGGACATCTGACGGACGAACCAAAAAAAAATTCATTGAACATGCGAATTTGACGAGGAAATTCGAAATTCTGCAGCACTGCCGCATGAGAGGATTTTTTCAGTGGTGTAAAGGTTGTCACACACTACGCGGGAACAGGACGGGAAACGCAGGGGGTAGGACGCGGGATGCCGGCTGGTCTGTCCTGTACCCACACTAGGCAGGACATTGCTCAACTCTTTCCCCCACCGCTCGCCATGCTCCCATCGTCGCAAGCGGGCGAACGCGGGGAAGGTAAAAACTGGACGGTGTAGGGGGAACGTCCCGTGCCAGGCGACGCCGTTTTTCACTTTGAGAGCCATCGCGGCGGAACACGTCCTGTGCCTACCCTATGCCGCGACCCACCTAGTGTGCTTATCTCCATTCAAATACACAGAAGCCAAAAAATACCCGCGTCCCACGGCTGTTTCCTGTCCTGTTCCCGCAGTCTGTGAGAACCTTAATTCAACTCAAATCCATCCATAAACATAACAATATCAATTTCCACAGTGTTTAACCATAAAATACTCCAAATTTAACAATGGGCTACTTGCAAGTTGTGATAGAAAGGTTAAGGCGTGGCTTATAGGTGAGAGTGAGGCGTGAATGTGGAGGTTTGGATGGGTAGCGTTTGAAAGGTTACACCTGTGGCGAAGCCAGGAAGGTTACCACCACTCGAAACGCTAGCGGATGTGCCCAGACGGTTCCTCCAGGTCGGCTATCACCAGACCGGTTCCACCACTCCGAGTTCTTTTAGGCGAGAGGTCTCAGGAGGAAGGTAAGGATAAAGGGAAGTCATCGATTTGAGGTTTAAGTGTAGATTGGCGAGCCGGGTGAGAAGAGCGGGTTTTACAGGAGCTCCTCCACCCTCCTCCGGCTCTCAGACGGTCGTTACGAGCCATTGAGGGA
The DNA here is from genome assembly GCA_954871275.1 of Leptopterna dolabrata. Lineage (NCBI taxonomy): Eukaryota > Metazoa > Arthropoda > Insecta > Hemiptera > Miridae > Leptopterna > Leptopterna dolabrata. Next base: position 1,467,346 of record OX940990.1, read on the forward strand.
CTGACAGAGGGAAGAGAGACCTACCCTACCTTCGTCACGTAGGCCCTCCGTTCACTTGGTTTATTTCGGACAATCTCAAATATGTACATTCGAGTGGTATTCCGGAAGGACATCACGACACAAGTATTTATGTTATTTTTTAAATGAAAGCAGACTCCATCCTCAGAATTTTGAGACCAACCGCACTATCCTACGATAATAATTAGTTCTTTTACTATGATTTTAGCGAATTTTCAAAGAAAATGAAGCTATTGCAATGGCTTCGAAATTTAAATAATATAAATTTTTGGAAATTTTCTTCATAGAAATCCGTTTCAGACCATTCTAAAACGATTCCTGAAATTTAACACTTTTTTATATGTACAGTAGAGCCCCGATCATCCGAGCTAATGTGGACCAGAGGACCCTCGGATAACCAGAAACTCGGATAACACGGGCAGACAGAGCGGCGAACGAGAGCGTCCCGTGCCGCCATTGAAATCAATGATAGCGTGTGCGTTTTGGGCCGCTGGTCTGTGTTACGGGCGTTACAAAGACATTTTGGGGTTGATACAGTAATAAATAAAGACGTAAAATTGAATTAACATATTACTATTACATATGTACGGTACTGTACAGAGTACAAACACTGTCGCCGGGCGCCCGGCATCCATACGCGCCGTCTTAAATATTTTTTTTTGCGCCTCGGTTAAACCGGAACTCGGTTAGTCGGGGCTCGGATAACCGGGGCCCTACTGTATATATATATTTATATATATATGTGTCACTCCGGACGATAACTCTCGATAGAATTGAGATAAACAGCTCAAATTTGCACAAAAAATCTATCTTGGCAATCGAAAGGCTAAGTTCGAAGATGGGCGAAATTGGCCTACTCTAAGGAGGGTTTTGGCGCATTTAAAGTGCGCAAAAATTACCCAAAAATCCCCAAAATGTTATTTTCCAACAAGTGACCCCTCATTTAAAAGGTTTTTGCACGCTGAACACGATGGTGGAATCGGATTTTAGATATCTTGATCCGTTCTCAAATTAGAGCATTTAAAGTGCGCAAAAATTACCCAAAAATCCCCAAAATGTTATTTTCTAACAAGTGACCCCTCATTTTAAAGGTTTTTGCACGCTGAACACGATGGTGAAATCGGATTTTAGATATCTAAATCCGTTCTTAAATTAGAGCATTTAAAGTGCGCAAAAATTACCCAAAACTAGGATAATCTTTAAACTCTTACCTCCCCCCCCCCCCCCCCCCCACCCCCTTAGAGTGGTCAGATTGAAAAATGTGAGAAGTATTAATTGAAGACGAGAGTTCGAAGCAAAAAAGGGGGAGGCAAACGATTAGTACAACTCCTTGAATTTCCCATTTGACATATAATTGTTATGATACCTTCATAGATAGACAAGTACCGGCCCACGTATTACTAGAAGGAAGACGAAAGAAAAAATCTATTTCAAATTATTCAATTTAGGTACTAACAGTAGGAGGAAGAAGTTTTCCTTTATTCAAAACCATAGCCATTAATTCGAATATTTCTTTGAAAATTCGCTCATTAAGTCATGCTGCATGACTGGTTTTTTTTCTTCAAAATTTCAACCGGTTCCTACGTCATAGTGGGCGGGCTCCACTATGCGTATTCAAACATTTATAAAAACTTGTAGTTTTGGAAGAACTTAACATGATGTGATTGTGAAACAACGTCCCTGTACCATTATAAAAATATTACTTTTTTTCTGAACAAGACTAAGACAGCCAAAACGTCTAATAATAATTTTAAATAATTTTATTATTAAATTATTTTCAACGTAATTTTTAGGCATATAATTATTTTTTATTTTCCTGTTAGGTATAGGACGTATAAAGCAAGTTTATTTCTACATTTTTATACGATCTTTACCAGTTTGTACTTGTGCAACATGTTATCCACCTATTTTTCAAAAAACGCTGCAAAGTCCTTGTCACATGTGTGAACAGACCCAAAAAAGATATATCTGACGGCTTTAAAGACGAATATTATATTAGGTTGCTATTTCTGAAAAAATTGTTTTTGACCGCTGAAGTTGTCACTGAATTGGCCTGATTCACCTGTTATTAATACCTCCTGTGTGATTATACAAATTTCTGGTGATTGCAGCCTTTTTCACAGGTTTTTGACCCACAAATATTGAGTTTTGAGAGTTGAAAACTTCGTCAGAACCTCAGTCCTTCACTCTTCGGTCAAAATCAACGTAATATTCGGTCTTCTCGCCCTAAAAAAACATGGAAAACGGCATGCAATGTCCGTCCGCCCTGCCATGCATAATTACTTCATTTTCGGCCTAAAAAAAACCAGTCATGCAGCATGACTTAATGAGCGAATTTTCAAAGAAATATTCGAATTAATGGCTATGGTTTTGAATAAAGGAAAACTTCTTCCTCCTACTGTTAGTACCTAAATTGAATAATTTGAAATAGATTTTTTCTTTCGTCTTCCTTCTAGTAATACGTGGGCCGGTACTTGTCTATCTATGAAGGTATCATAACAATAAATTATATGTCAAATGGGAAATTCAAGGAGTTGTACTAATCGTTTGCCTCCCCCTTTTTTGCTTCGAACTCTCGTCTTCAATTAATACTTCTCACATTTTTCAATCTGACCACTCTAAGGGGGTGGGGGGGGGGGGTGGGGGTAAGAGTTTAAAGATTATCCTAGTTTTGGGTAATTTTTGCGCACTTTAAATGCTCTAATTTGAGAACGGATCAAGATATCTAAAATCCGATTCCACCATCGTGTTCAGCGTGCAAAAACCTTTAAAATGAGGGGTCACTTGTTGGAAAATAACATTTTGGGGATTTTTGGGTAATTTTTGCGCACTTTAAATGCGCCAAAACCCTCCTTAGAGTAGGCCAATTTCGCCCATCTTCGAACTTAGCCTTTCGATTGCCAAGATAGATTTTTTGTGCAAATTTGAGCTGTTTATCTCAATTCTATCGAGAGTTATCGTCCGGAGTGACACATATATATATATAAATTATATACATATAAAAAAGTGTTAAATTTCAGGAATCGTTTTAGAATGGTCTGAAACGGATTTCTATGAAGAAAATTTCCAAAAATTTATATTATTTAAATTTCGAAGCCATTGCAATAGCTTCATTTTCTTTGAAAATTCGCTAAAAGTCGTTCTTTCGCAGACCTGCTCCATTTGGGCCCTAGTTGTGTCCCGAAACTTTTCAGCCCAATCGGAATATTCCCAGGGGTGATATGAGCGAAAATGTGTATAAGAATAGGTACTTTTTGTGTTTTAGTAACATGAGCTTTTGAGGTATTTCCATGTTTTTGGGACGAGAAGACCGAATATGAAGTCGATTTTGACCAAAGAGTGGAAAATTGAGGTTTTAACGAAGTTTCAGCCTTAAATTTACGTTAAATTTTGGTTTAAAATCGTCGTTTTTTCGCACACAGTTTGGGTCCTAATTTTGGAACACATTTGGGTCGTGCTCCAAAGCTCGGCATCCCGATCAAAATACAACCAGGGGTGTGAAAATAGGGGTTTTCGAGGGATTTTTGAGGTTTCAGTGAACATGAGCTTGTGAGGTATCGTTTTCCATGTTTTTTAGGGCGAGAAGACCGAATATTTTGTTGATTTTGACCGAAGAGTGAAGAATTGCGGCTGTAACGAAGGTCAAGCTCCCGAAATTCATTTTTTATAAGTCAAAAACCTGGGAAATCGTCTGAAATCACCATACATTTGTATAATAGCACTAGAAGTAGTATCAACAGGTGAATCAAGATAATTAAATGGTACTATCAATGATCAGACAATTTGAAAAAAACCAGTCATGCAGCATGACTTAATGAGCGAATTTTCAAAGAAATATTCGAATTAATGGCTATGGTTTTGAATAAAGGAAAACTTCGGTCTAAAATTTGGTTTTCTATGTATATTCTCTTCGTATTTATTTTAATTTGTACGTTTTGTCCATCCTGATTCTACCGTTTGTTATGAGTAGATTCCTTGTTCCTTCTGAATGGCCTTTCCTCTTGACTACGATTTCAGGCCTGGTATCTAAAACCAGTTCAAGATTTGCTCTACTAGGTAGGCAGATCCTTCCTTCTTCATTGATATTATTTTTATCATGTTAAGTACCTACCTACCTTTGAATATCAAATATTCGGATGATACTGATAATAAATTGATAAGATACCAACCTAACCTTCTTCCTCCTACTGTTAGTACCTAAATTGAATAATTTGAAATAGATTTTTTCTTTCGTCTTCCTTCTAGTAATACGTGGGCCGGTACTTGTCTATCTATGAAGGTATCATAACAATTATATGTCAAATGGGAAATTCAAGGAGTTGTACTAATCGTTTGCCTCCCCCTTTTTTGCTTCGAACTCTCGTCTTCAATTAATACTTCTCACATTTTTCAATCTGACCACTCTAAGGGGGTGGGGGTGGGGGGGTAAGAGTTTAAAGATTATCCTAGTTTTGGGTAATTTTTGCGCACTTTAAATGCTCTAATTTGAGAACGGATCAAGATATATAAAATCCGATTCCACCATCGTGTTCAGCGTGCAAAAACCTTTAAAATGAGGGGTCACTTGTTGGAAAATAACATTTTGGGGATTTTTGGGTAATTTTTGCGCACTTTAAATGCGCCAAAACCCTCCTTAGAGTAGGCCAATTTCGCCCATCTTCGAACTTAGCCTTTCGATTGCCAAGATAGATTTTTTGTGCAAATTTGAGCTGTTTATCTCAATTCTATCGAGAGTTATCGTCTGGAGTGACACATATATAGATATATATATACATATAAAAAAGTGTTAAATTTCAGGAATCGTTTTAGAATGGTCTGAAACGGATTTCTATGAAGAAAATTTCCAAAAATTTATATTATTTAAATTTCGAAGCCATTGCAATAGCTTCATTTTCTTTGAAAATTCGCTAAAAAGTGTTAAATTTCAGGAATCGTTTTAGAATGGTCTGAAACGGATTTCTATGAAGAAAATTTCCAAAAATTTATATTATTTAAATTTCGAAGCCATTGCAATAGCTTCATTTTCTTTGAAAATTCGCTAAAAAGGGCGTAATTGGTGTTTTGGGGGCCAAAATTGGTGGAAACCACCAAAAATATATATTTCAATATTATTGCACATTACAGAAACAATAAATGAACAGCCAACATTTCTGTAGGTTTGTCCAATAGAATAATAAACCCAAGGGACAAGGACATTGCAGCGTTTTTCTTGTCATTTTCGCAAGGGCCAAGTTTCATTTTATTTATTCCTTGGTTGCTTACTATATAAGTTAAGTACTCATCTGGATGGCTGCATTTTGCATCCCGGTAGGTACTTTTTGTAAATCTTTTCTTATATTCTTAGTCAGTTTTGCTGTGCGCGAGGTTGGGGTTGTCTGTCCTATGCACAAATAAAGTAATTTTATTATTAAACCTACCCAAACCTTTCGATCAATTTCCAAGCTGAAAGTCGATTTTCGCGCTATTTATTCTGGTACGAGATTGTGGACAATTTATTCACAGAGAGGCGAACCCCGTGGAAGACGGAATTTTGCACGAATTTCGTCACAGGTTGTTCAGATTCAGATCTCAAAATCAGATTTTTTTTCAATCTCGAAAATCCAAATGTGAAGAGGAAAATGTGCTGTTGAAAAACTCGGGTGCGGCAAACCCACGACTTGTACCGTGTATGAAGTAAAAATCTTACTTCAAAACAACAATACGACGACGGAAATGAACCCCGGTACAGTTCGAAATACAACGAAAATGAGTTGATTTGAAATAAAATGCACTTTCTTACCTCGGTTAAATCGTCGAAACGGTGAATTTGTGAAAATGTTTTACGTGAGAACCTTTCGGATTTGTATAAATGCGAAAAAATATGGCCGACCGTAACAGCTGAGAGGCAGTGCTGCCGCGGAGCATCTTTTTTTTGTGAATTTCCCGCTCAAAGGACGGCAAATTTCCCGTTTTCCCCCCGATCTGACCAACATTTAATAATAATAATAATAATAATAATAATAATAATAATAATAATAAGGTTTGTTCGGACAAGCAGTTACGAACCACTTCGTTATCGAACTAGTTCGTTATCGAACTTGAAAGGGGGGGGATGATAACCGTTCAGAACTTATAGTTCTAACTCCGTCTCTCCGAACGGATTGCGAACTAGTTCTGAAGTGATAACCGTGATAACACCGTCATAAAGTTCTAAGAACTCCTGGTCATTAAATCTGGGTACAACGCTGTCCACATAATCTTCATTTTTAGCGAATTTTCAAAGAAAATGTTAGCGAATTTTCAAAGAAAATGAAGCTATTGCAATGGCTTCGAAATTTAAATAATATAAATTTTTGGAAATTTTCTTCATAGAAATCCGTTTCAGACCATTCTAAAACGATTCCTGAAATTTAACACTTTTTTATATGTATATATATATATATTTATTTATATATGTGTCACTCCAGACGATAACTCTCGATAGAATTGAGATAAACAGCTCAAATTTGCACAAAAAATCTATCTTGGCAATCGAAAGGCTAAGTTCGAAGATGGGCGAAATTGGCCTACTCTAAGGAGGGTTTTGGCGCATTTAAACTGCGCAAAAATTACCCAAAAATCCCCAAAATGTTATTTTCCAACAAGTGACCCCTCATTTTAAAGGTTTTTGCACGCTGAACACGATGGTGGAATCGGATTTTAGATATCTTGATCCGTTCTCAAATTAGAGCATTTAAAGTGCGCAATAATTACCCAAAAAATCCCCAAAATGTTATTTTCTAACAAGTGACCCCTCATTTTAAAGGTTTTTGCACGCTGAACACGATGGTGGAATCGGATTTTAGATATCTTGATCCGTTCTCAAATTAGAGCATTTAAAGTGCGCAAAAATTACCCAAAATGTTATTTTCCAACAAGTGACCCCTCATTTTAAAGGTTTTTGCACGCTGAACACGATGGTGGAATCGGATTTTAGATATCTTGATCCGTTCTCAAATTAGAGCATTTAAAGTGCGCAAAAATTACCCAAAAATCCCCAAAATGTTATTTTCTAACAAGTGACCCCTCATTTTAAAGGTTTTTGCACGCTGAACACGATAGTGAAATCGGATTTTAGATATCTAAATCCGTTCTTAAATTAGAGCATTTAAAGTGCGCAAAAATTACCCAAAACTAGGATAATCTTTAAACTCTTACCCCCCCCCCCCCCCACCCCCTTAGAGTGGTCAGATTGAAATATGTGAGAAGTATTAATTGAAGACGAGAGTTCGAAGCAAAAAAGGGGGAGGCAAACGATTAGTACAACTCCTTGAATTTACCCACAGCGATCAAATAAATAAGCACTTAGTACAATTACGTAATAAACAAACGGTAGAATCAGGATGGACAAAACGTACAAATTAAAATAAATACGAAGAGAATATACATAGAAAACCAAATTTTAGACCGAAGTTTTCCTTTATTCAAAACCATAGCCATTAATTCGAATATTTCTTTGAAAATTCGCTCATTAAGTCATGCTGCATGACTGGTTTTTTGGCCTAGGCCTCATACCAAATAAAAACCCCACTTCATCATCCGAACTAAAGTCTGGATAAGTCTGGATCTGGAAGTCTGGATCTTCACTGGAACTGGAACTTGAAGAATCCATAATAAACTAACAAAATAGTATCAGCAAAACAAACAAGCAAAACAAACTAACAGCAACTATTTGATTGAATTTGATTTGAACGATTTGATTGTGGGCGGGCTACGATAAGAGGTGATAACAAGATTCGAACTAATAATAATAATAATAATAAACTCTTTATTTGTGTGTTAGACATGGTTGTCCATTAATACACAAGGAATTACAACAAAAATGTATACAAAATATCAATGACATGGTTGGAGATTGAAATAAAGAAGGTACTATAAGTTCTGGAGAAAACTCAGAACCAATCGAACTAGTTCTGAAAGTTACGAACTACCACGTCCGAACAGCGAACTGCTAGTTCGCAAAATTTCAGAATTAGTTCGGATGTCGTCCGAACAGCCAAAAGTGGGCGTGCCCAGTAACGAACGGTTACGAACTGCTTGTCCGAACAAACCTATAATAATAGTAATAATAATAATAATAATAATAACTTTATTTCCAAAATACGAACAGTGTTCCCGCCTAGCTTTGGTAACCTCAAAGTAACTTATATGCACACTTACACGTATAGATACATAAGTATGAACCCATTTTTCCACTTGAAGTTTTAGCAAAAATAGTAATTTTTATTAGGTACATAGTGCTGGTAGTTAGTGACGTTCCGATACCGCCTTTGATCCGATATCTGGTATCGATACAGTATCGCAAGATTTTACTGATAGTACGATAGTATCGAAAGAAAAGTATCGATACCGGCAATATGGTTATTCAGGCATTTGATACCATGTTCATGGAATTCCTAATAATAATAATAACTTTATTTCCAAAATACGAACAGTGTTCCCGCCTAGCTTTGGAAAGCTCAAAGTAACTTATAAACACACTTACATACATTTCCCTTTTAGCGAATTTTCGAAGAAAAGGAAGCTATTGTTCTCCGTCCAAAATTTTTAAAACTCGAATTTCCGAAAGATTTGTATACCAAAATCCGTTTCAGACCATCCTGAATTCCCTGCCGAAAGACACCAAAAATTATATGTATATATATATATATTTATATATATATTTATATATATATATATATTTATATATATATTTATATATTTATATATTTATATATTTATATATGTATGTGTCATTCCAGACGATAACTCTCGAAAGAATTGAGATAAAAAGTTCAAATTTGCACGAAAAATCTGTCTTGGCAATCAACAGGCTAAGTTCGAAGATGGGCAGAATCGGGTCACCCTAAGGGGGAGTTTTGGGGAGTTTTAGGGGGGGGAAATTACCCATAAATTCCCAAAATGAAAAAGTCTGACAAGTGACACCTCATTTTAAAGGTTTTTGTACGCTGAACACGATGGTGAAATCAGAATTGTGATATCTCATTCCATTCTCAAACTGGAGCACTTTGAAGATGAAGGAACGTGGTTATTTCTTGAGATGTTCTTCCTGGTTCGTCTGCTCTAATCTGATAACGGAATGGGATATCGCAATTCTGACTTCACCATCGTGTTCAGCGTTGGAAAATCTACAAACCGAGGTGTTACTCGGCAAAAAATGGAACAAAAAATTTGTTACGTATCCAATACCTACTCTTCTGGTATTCAAAACATTTTTGATTTCCCCCTCCCCCTCCTTCCACCCCAAATTTTACTTTGCGTAAAACTACTCCTGTTTTAATTTTGTATGGTATCAAGTTCATTGGCCGAAAATTAATTTTCAGAAAATTTTAGGCGGAGGAGGAAGATGCCGAAAACTTCGAAAATTGGCTCTTATAGCCATGCTGCATGACTGTGGTTTTTTTCTATCGAACCCATTTTTCTGCTTGAAGTTCTAACAAATAGTAATTTTTACTAGGTACCTACCGAGTGCTAATAGTAGGTATCACTAACGTGTCACTCATAAAACATAATATATAGCATTTACAAGTCAAATTCAACTTTTTCCAAGTCAAATTCAACTTTTTCCATTTCAAATTCAACTTTTCCTAACAATCCCTTCCCTTTCCAAATGATTTTCCCTTTGGATTTTCCTTTCCATTTGGAAATTCCAACTGATTTTCTTTCCCAATTGGAAATTCCCTTTCTAATCAACTTTTCCAAACCTTGAAAATTCAACTTTTTTCAAGTCAAATTCAACTTTTTCCAAGTCAAATTCAATTTTTTCCAAGTCAAATTCAACTTTTTCCAAGTCAAATTCAACTTTTTCCATTTCAAATTCAACTTTTCCTAACAATCCCTTCCCTTTCCAAATGATTTTCCCTTTGGATTTTCCTTTCCATTTGGAAATTCCAATTGATTTTCTTTCCCAATTGGAAATTTCAATTGATTTCCTTTCCCAACTGGAAATTCCCTTTCCAATCAAATTTTCCAAACCTTGGAAATTCAACTTTTTCCAAGTCAAATTCAACTTTTTCCATTTCAAATTCAACTTTTCCTAACAATCCCTTCCCTTTCCAAATGATTTTCCCTTTGGATTTTCCTTTCCATTTGGAAATTCCAATTGATTTTCTTTCCCAATTGGAAATTCCCTTTCTAATCAACTTTTCCAAACCTTGAAAATTCAACTTTTTTCAAGTCAAATTCAACTTTTTCCAAGTCAAATTCAACTTTTTCCAAGTCAAATTCAACTTTTTCCATTTCAAATTCAACTTTTCCTAACAATCCCTTCCCTTTCCAAATGATTTTCCCTTTGGATTTTCCTTTCCATTTGGAAATTCCAATTGATTTTCTTTCCCAATTGGAAATTCCCTTTCTAATCAACTTTTCCAAACCTTGAAAATTCAACTTTTTTCAAGTCAAATTCAACTTTTTCCAAGTCAAATTCAACTTTTTCCAAGTCAAATTCAACTTTTCCAAACAATCCCTTCCCTTTCCAAATGATTTTCCCTTTGGATTTTCCTTTCCATTTGGAAATTCCAATTGATTTTCTTTCCCAATTGGAAATTCCCTTTCTAATCAACTTTTCCAAACCTTGAAAATTCAACTTTTTTCAAGTCAAATTCAACTTTTTCCAAGTCAAATTCAACTTTTTCCAAGTCAAATTCAACTTTTTCCAAGTCAAATTCAACTTTTTCCATTTCAAATTCAACTTTTCCAAACAATCCCTTCCCTTTCCAAATGATTTTCCCTTTGGATTTTCCTTTCCATTTGGAAATTCCAATTGATTTTCTTTCCCAATTGGAAATTTCAATTGATTTCCTTTCCCAACTGGAAATTCCCTTTCCAATCAAATTTTCCAAACCTTGGAAATTCAACTTTTTCCAAGTCAAATTCAACTTTTTCCATTTCAAATTCAACTTTTCCTAACAATCCCTTCCCTTTCCAAATGATTTTCCCTTTGGATTTTCCTTTCCATTTGGAAATTCCAATTGATTTTCTTTCCCAATTGGAAATTCCCTTTCTAATCAACTTTTCCAAACCTTGAAAATTCAACTTTTTTCAAGTCAAATTCAACTTTTTCCAAGTCAAATTCAACTTTTTCCAAGTCAAATTCAACTTTTTCCATTTCAAATTCAACTTTTCCTAACAATCCCTTCCCTTTCCAAATGATTTTCCCTTTGGATTTTCCTTTCCATTTGGAAATTCCAATTGATTTTCTTTCCCAATTGGAAATTCCCTTTCTAATCAACTTTTCCAAACCTTGAAAATTCAACTTTTTTCAAGTCAAATTCAACTTTTTCCAAGTCAAATTCAACTTTTTCCAAGTCAAATTCAACTTTTCCTAACAATCCCTTCCCTTTCCAAATGATTTTCCCTTTGGATTTTCCTTTCCATTTGGAAATTCCAATTGATTTTCTTTCCCAATTGGAAATTCCCTTTCTAATCAACTTTTCCAAACCTTGAAAATTCAACTTTTTTCAAGTCAAATTCAACTTTTTCCAAGTCAAATTCAACTTTTTCCAAGTCAAATTCAACTTTTTCCAAGTCAAATTCAACTTTTTCCAAGTCAAATTCAACTTTTTCCATTTCAAATTCAACTTTTTCCAAGTCAAATTCAACTTTTTCCATTTCAAATTCAACTTTTCCAAACAATCCCTTTCCTTTCTAATTGATTTTCCCTTTGGATTTTCCTTTCCATTTGGAAATTCCAATTGATTTTCTTTCCCAATTGGAAATTCCCTTTCTAATCAACTTTTCCAAACCTTGAAAATTCAACTTTTTTCAAGTCAAATTCAACTTTTTCCAAGTCAAATTCAACTTTTTCCAAGTCAAATTCAACTTTTCCTAACAATCCCTTCCCTTTCCAAATGATTTTCCCTTTGGATTTTCCTTTCCATTTGGAAATTCCAATTGATTTTCTTTCCCAATTGGAAATTCCCTTTCCAATCAACTTTTCCAAACCTTGAAAATTCAACTTTTTCCAAGTCAAATTCAACTTTTTCCAAGTCAAATTCAACTTTTTCCAAGTCAAATTCAACTTTTTCCATTTCAAATTCAACTTTTCCAAACAATCCCTTCCCTTTCTAATTGATTTTCCCTTTGGATTTTCCTTTCCATTTGGAAATTCCAATTGATTTTCCTTTCCAATTGGAAATTTCAATTGATTTCCTTTCCCAATTGGAAATTCCCTTTCCAATCAAATTTTCCAAACCTTGGAAATTCAACTTTTTCCAAGTCAAATTCAACTTTTTCCAAGTCAAATTCAACTTTTTCCATTTCAAATTCAACTTTTCCAAACAATCCCTTCCCTTTCTAATTGATTTTCCCTTTGGATTTTCCTTTCCATTTGGAAATTCCAATTAATTTTCTTTCCCAATAGGAAATTCCCTTTCTAATCAACTTTTCCAAACCTTGAAAATTCAACTTTTTCCAAGTCAAATTCAACTTTTTCCAAGTCAAATTCAACTTTTTCCATTTCAAATTCAACTTTTTCCAAGTCAAATTCAACTTTTTCCAAGTCAAATTCAACTTTTTCCATTTCAAATTCAACTTTTTCCATTTCAAATTCAACTTTTCCAAACAATCCCTTCCCTTTCCAATTGATTTTCCCTTTGGATTTTCCTTTCCATTTGGAAATTCCAATTGATTTTCCTTTCCAATTGGAAATTCCAACTGATTTTCTTTCCCAACTGGAAATTCCCTTTCTAATCAACTTTTCCAAACCTTTTAAATTCAACTTTTTCCAAGTCAAATTCAACTTTTTCCAAGTCAAATTCAACTTTTTCCATTTCAAATTCAACTTTTCCAAACAATCCCTTCCCTTTCCAATTGATTTTCCCTTTGGATTTTCCTTTCCATTTGGAAATTCCAATTGATTTTCCTTTCCATTTGGAAATTCCAACTGATTTTCTTTCCCAACTGGAAATTCCCTTTCCAATTTTCCAAACCTTGGAAATTCAACTTTTTCCAAGTCAAATTCAAATTTTTCCATTTCAAATACAACTTTTTTCCATTTCAAATTCATCCTTCCCACATATTTTGGCAAAAAATATATAATTTAATAAACTGAATTTGTGAACCCCATTACTAACTATTTGTTGTATTATTTAAGGCTTAAACTGAATTTCTTATGACACCAGATGAGGTGCGTTCGATTAATCAGAAAGTTTGATGGGCAGCGAAATTGGCATTAAAGAAGTAAACACGAAGAATTTGCCAACACCGAAGTTATGTTCCTTACTTCAGTTGAAGGTTCGCACAAAGAAAACTTTAAATTGTAATGGAAAAAATAAAAATATAAAACACATTGTTTAATTTAAGCCTTAAATAATGCAACAAATACATAGTAATGGGGTTCACAAATTCAGTTAATAGGTAAAGTTTATATTTTTTTGCTGAGGTAGGGGAAGGTTGAATTTGAAATGGAAAAAAGTTGTGAATTTGACTTGGGAAATGTTGAATTTGACTAGAAAAAAGTGCAATTTGGTTTGGAAAAGGTTGAATTTGACTTGGAATTGCTATATACCCAACATAAAGTATAATTAATTTTAAAATTAAGTAGGTACCTACTGCCTAACTATTAAGTAGGTTCAATTCAATTCCATACAATAAATTTATATTAAATTTTTAAAATGAAAATTTTTCACATTTTTTATGAGTAACAAGTAAGTAATCAAGTCCAAATATAAAAATTCTGCTAACAAAATAAATTGTAAAATGAGGTGAAAAATTAACGGCTGCAGCGCGGCGGCTTGAAAGGACCCACGCCCCACGCAAAATGGTACTTGCGCATTATAGGGAACGATAAACGCAACTATCGAGATAATCGAATGTTGAGATTATATATCGATTTCACTTCATTCGATGTTTGGTTGTAGCAGTCGTTCCCAGTTTCTTTCACCGCGTTCGTGTTCGTCGGGTCTTGTTCCGCGTTTTACCATGTTTTAAGGAACTGGTACGCGGCGGCAGTTAACAGCGAGGGAAGTGCGATACGGATGACAGGAGTAATCGATGTATAATCGCAACATTCGATTATCTCGATAGCCGCGTTTATCGTTCCTTATAATGCACTAGTATCCTGCAAAATTTTCCCGAAAAAATTTCCACTTTTTCTCTGTGGGCTCCGAATTTCCCGCAAATTAAGTCAAAATATACAAATTCCGCTAACAAAATAATTACACGTCTAAATGAGGTGGAAAAACAAACGGCTGCAGTGGCGGAGGCTTGAAAGGAGCCCGCGCTGAATTTTCCGAAAATAATTATCCGACTTTTTCCCGGTGGGCTCAGAATTTCCCGCAAATTCGGGAAATTTCCCCGCCGGTTGGCAGCAGTGCTGAGAGCCGACTGGCTGTCCCTTGAGCCGCCACTGCCTACGCGATCGCCGCGCAAAAAAATGTCCTAATCCAACCACAGGAAAATTAGTATATTAATTTAGTATTTAATATTTTTAGTATTCAATAATTTAGTATTAGTTTTATTTAGTATTTTAGAAAATTAGTATATTTATTCTACCATGGAGGAAAATGACCAACTCTGCAACTTTCCAAAGAAAAAAAAAAAAACCTAAAATTCAAATTGGTGGGAGGGGGAGAAACCCAACACAAGCTGCTGTTGTTGGAAATAATTCTAAATAATTCTAACTGAACTACAAATAATTCAATTTTATATTATTTTCCTGCATGTATCAGGACGCCAAATATTTGTTCTGTCAGGATGCCAAATATTATTTTTTTGTTCTGTCTCGATGCCAACATAAATATTACTGATTACTGATTGAATACTGATACTAACGTATTCCATGTGGATATGGAAGGAATCATAGAAAAAAAACGCTGCAAACATATCTGGAATAAACATACTATCCACGCCGGTCATGGATACTATACCATCCGAGAATCACTGCTAAACACCTTTCAGATAACCGTCAGATGGAGTTGAATTAGATCGAAACAAATGTTTCAATTTCGCCAAACTTCAGTACAAAATTTGCTCTAAAAAAAAAAGTCTGCCCACAAAGCTACCGCCTGGAAAACGTAAGCTGTCCAAGGGTTTCCTAACTTCCAAGCTGATTTGTCCAGATGTTCAAATTTTTCGGTCCCCCAAACCAAGTGGCCGTGGAAAACGTCGAACTTATTGAAAATTTTCTTGAAAATAAACTGAATTTGACGTTAAAATCGATCAAAATTGGTCCATTTTTTAAAATTTCGTTGAAAATCACGATACAATTTCAAAAATAAATAAATAAATAAATTGTTTTGTTGTCCAACCCGGCAAAACACCGGGAACCGGCGGCCATCTTTCAACAACGATTTTTCCGTAGGAGTTTTTATCGCGTCCGGAAATCGGTGATTTCGTCAGCAATTTCGCGAGGAATTTCAAAGTTGGTTCATTCTTGAAATTTTCGAACTTTTAAACAGTTTCAATCGGGACGACGCGAATTCTGATTAAATTGTTCAAATTTCAGTTTGCTTCAAACCAAAACCTCCCGAGCTGAAAGTTTGTTGACCCTGATTTGTATACGTTTTTGTTTTTTTTCGACTGAAAACCACGTTTTTACGACCAATTTTAGTCGGATTGTTTTTCAGAAGTCGGATTCGACGGTTAGCCTTTCGGGTGTTTCTCGATTTTTGAATTTTTCTCGCCTGTGAAATAGAATTTCTTCTCGATAATGGTCGAAGAGGTTGAAGCGACCAACGCCGAGCAGACCGAGCAGAAAAACGGCGACCAGCCGGCGCCGAACCCCGAGGAAAACGCCAAAAATTTGGAGTACATCAAACAGTTGATGAGGGAAAAACTGAGTTTGGACCCGGAAAACAACAGTTTGGCTATGCGACTTCTCGATGAGGGTAACTTGTTATTATTATACCATCTATATGAATATTATCGTAATTATAACTATGATTGTACGACCAGGTGCCTCACGCGGCTTTGAAAATAGGCTCAAATTGTGCCTGTGTACCGCGTTCAGTAGTAGATATTTTTCGTAACCTGTTATGGTTAAATATTCATCAATCTCTGTAAGGATAGAGCTTTAAAAGTTATTTCTTTGGATTCAGCGTGGTGGAAATTTAGAAAACCATACCAAACACACTTTTGACAGATGGTGCCAGTGTGACGCCGTACCCTGGTGCCAGTGTGGCATGAAAACTGTGAATTCTGAAGGCCTAAACACATTTTTCTGACTAAGGGCACCACTGGTGCCAGTGTGGCGCCGTTCCCTCTAATCAAGGTGGCTCTGAAAACTGCAGCAAATTCTATAGGCCTAAACACACTTTTCTGACGGAGAGCACCACTGGTGACAGTGTGGCGCCGTTCCTTGGCACCATGGTGGCGTAAAAACCGTAAATTCTGGAGGCCCAAACGCATTTTTCTGATGGAGAGCACCACTGGTGACAGTGTGGCTTCGTTCCATGGCACTATGGTGGCATAAAAACAGTAAATTCTGGAGGCCTAAACACATTTTTCTGATGGAGAGCACACTGGTGACAGTGTGGCGCCGTTCCTTGGCACCATGGTGACATAAAAACAGTAAATTCTGAAGGCCTAAACACATTTTAGTGACGGAGAGCACCACTGGTGACAGTGTGGCGCCGTTCCTTGGCACCATGGTGGCATATAAACAGTAAATTCTGAAGGCCTAAACACATTTTTCTGACGGAGAGCACCACTGGTGCCAGTGTGGCGCCGTTCCCTCTAATCAAGGTGGCTCTGAAAACGACAGCAAATTCTATATGCCTAAACTCACTTTTCTGACAGATGGCACCACTGATGCCAGAGTGACGCCATTCCCTGGCACCATGGTGGCGTAAAAACCGTAAATTCCGGAGGCCCAAACGCACTTTTCTGATGGAGAGGACCACTGGTGGCAGTGTGGCTTCGTTCCATGGCACTATGGTGGCATAAAAACAGTAAATTCTGGAGGCCTAAACACTTTTTTCTGATGGAAAGCACACAAGTGACAGTGTGGCGCCGTTCCTTGGCACCATGGTGACATAAAAACAGTAAATTCTGAAGGCCTAAACACATTTTAGTGACGGAGAGCACCACTGGTGACAGTGTGGCTTCGTTCCATGGCACTATGGGGGCATAAAAACAGTAAATTCTGGAGGCCTAAACACATTTTTCTGATGGAGAGCACACTGGTGACAGTGTGGCGCCGTTCCTTGGCACCATGGTGACATAAAAACAGTAAATTCTGAAGGCCTAAACACATTTTAGTGACGGAGAGCACCACTGGTGACAGTGTGGCGCCGTTCCTTGGCACTATGGTGGCATATAAACAGTAAATTCTGAAGGCCTAAACACATTTTTCTGACGGAGAGCACCACTGGTGCCAGTGTGGCGCCGTTCCCTCTAATCAAGGTGGCTCTGAAAACGACAGCAAATTCTATATGCCTAAACTCACTTTTCTGACAGATGGCACCACTGATGCCAGAGTGACGCCATTCCCTGGCACCATGGTGGCGTAAAAACCGTAAATTCCGGAGGCCCAAACGCACTTTTCTGATGGAGAGGACCACTGGTGGCAGTGTGGCTTCGTTCCATGGCACTATGGTGACATAAAAACAGTAAATTCCGGAGGCCTAAACACATTTTTCTGATGGAGAGCACCACTGGTGACAGTGTGGCGCCGTTCCTTGGCACCATGGTGACATAAAAACAGTAAATTCTGAAGGCCTAAACACATTTTAGTGACGGAGAGCACCACTGGTGACAGTGTGGCTTCGTTCCATGGCACTATGGTGGCATAAAAACAGTAAATTCTGAAGGCCTAAACACATTTTTCTGACGGAGAGCACACTGGTGACAGTGTGGCGCCGTTCCTTGGCACCATGGTGACATAAAAACAGTAAATTCTGAAGGCCTAAACACATTTTAGTGACGGAGAGCACCACTGGTGACAGTGTGGCGCCGTTCCTTGGCACTATGGTGGCATATAAACAGTAAATTCTGAAGGCCTAAACACATTTTTCTGACGGAGAGCACCACTGGTGCCAGTGTGGCGCCGTTCCCTCTAATCAAGGTGGCTCTGAAAACGACAGCAAATTCTATATGCCTAAACTCACTTTTCTGACAGATGGCACCACTGATGCCAGAGTGACGCCATTCCCTGGCTCCATGGTGGCGTAAAAACCGTAAATTCCGGAGGCCCAAACGCACTTTCTGATGGAGAGGACCACTAGTGGCAGTGTGGCGCCGTTCCTTGGCACCATGGTGACATAAAAACAGTAAATTCTGAAGGCCTAAACACATTTTAGTGACGGAGAGCACCACTGGTGACAGTGTGGCTTCGTTCCATGGCACTATGGTGGCATAAAAACAGTAAATTCTGAAGGCCTAAACACATTTTTCTGACGGAGAGCACACTGGTGACAGTGTGGCGCCGTTCCTTGGCACCATGGTGACATAAAAACAGTAAATTCTGAAGGCCTAAACACATTTTAGTGACGGAGAGCACCACTGGTGACAGTGTGGCGCCGTTCCTTGGCACTATGGTGGCATATAAACAGTAAATTCTGAAGGCCTAAACACATTTTTCTGACGGAGAGCACCACTGGTGCCAGTGTGGCGCCGTTCCCTCTAATCAAGGTGGCTCTGAAAACGACAGCAAATTCTATATGCCTAAACTCACTTTTCTGACAGATGGCACCACTGATGCCAGAGTGACGCCATTCCCTGGCTCCATGGTGGCGTAAAAACCGTAAATTCCGGAGGCCCAAACGCACTTTCTGATGGAGAGGACCACTAGTGGCAGTGTGGCGCCGTTCCTTGGCACCATGGTGACATAAAAACAGTAAATTCTGAAGGCCTAAACACATTTTAGTGACGGAGAGCACCACTGGTGACAGTGTGGCTTCGTTCCATGGCACTATGGTGGCATAAAAACAGTAAATTCTGGAGGCCTAAACACATTTTTCTGATGGAGAGCACACTGGTGACAGTGTGGCGCCGTTCCTTGGCACCATGGTGACATAAAAACAGTAAATTCTGAAGGCCTAAACACATTTTAGTGACGGAGAGCACCACTGGTGACAGTGTGGCGCCGTTCCTTGGCACTATGGTGACATAAAAACAGTAAATTCTGAAGGCCTAAACACATTTTTCTGACGGAGAGCACCACTGGTGCCAGTGTGGCGCCGTTCCCTCTAATCAAGGTGGCTCTGAAAACGACAGCAAATTCTATATGCCTAAACTCACTTTTCTGACAGATGGCACCACTGATGCCAGAGTGACGCCATTCCCTGGCACCATGGTGGCGTAAAAACCGTAAATTCTGGAGGCCTAAACACATTTTTCTGATGGAGAGGACCACTGGTGGCAGTGTGGCTTCGTTCCATGGCACTATGGTGGCATAAAAACAGTAAATTCTGGAGGCCTAAACACATTTTTCTGATGGAGAGCACACTGGTGACAGTGTGGCGCCGTTCCTTGGCACCATGGTGACATAAAAACAGTAAATTCTGAAGGCCTAAACACATTTTAGTGACGGAGAGCACCACTGGTGACAGTGTGGCGCCGTTCCTTGGCACTATGGTGGCATATAAACAGTAAATTCTGAGGCCTAAACACATTTTTCTGACGGAGAGCACCACTGGTGCCAGTGTGGCGCCGTTCCCTCTAATCAAGGTGGCTCTAAAACGACAGCAAATTCTATATGCCTAAACTCACTTTTCTGACAGATGGCACCACTGATGCCAGAGTGACGCCATTCCCTGGCACCATGGTGGCGTAAAAACCGTAAATTCTGGAGGCCCAAACGCACTTTTCTGATGGAGAGGACCACTGGTGGCAGTGTGGCTTCGTTCCATGGCACTATGGTGGCATAAAAACAGTAAATTCTGGAGGCCTAAACACATTTTTCTGATGGAGAGCACACTGGTGACAGTGTGGCGCCGTTCCTTGGCACCATGGTGACAAAAACAGTAAATTCTGAAGGCCTAAACACATTTTAGTGACGGAGAGCACCACTGGTGACAGTGTGGCGCCGTTCCTTGGCACTATGGTGGCATATAAACAGTAAATTCTGAAGGCCTAAACACATTTTTCTGACGGAGAGCACCACTGGTGCCAGTGTGGCGCCGTTCCCTCTAATCAAGGTGGCTCTGAAAACGACAGCAAATTCTATATGCCTAAACTCACTTTTCTGACAGAAGGCACCACTGATGCCAGAGTGACGCCATTCCCTGGCACCATGGTGGCGTAAAAACCGTAAATTCCGGAGGCCCAAACGCACTTTTCTGATGGAGAGGACCACTGGTGACAGTGTGGCTTCGTTCCATGGCACTATGGTGGCATAAAAACAATAAATTCTGGAGGCCTAAACACATTTTTCTGATGGAGAGCACAATGGTGACAGTGTGGCGCCGTTCCTTGGCACCATGGTGGCGTAAAAACCGTAAATTCTGAAGGCCTAAACACATTTTAGTGACGGAGAGCACCACTGGTGACAGTGTGGCGCCGTTCCTTGGCACTATGGTGGCATATAAACAGTAAATTCTGAAGGCCTAAACACACTTTTCTGATGGAGAGCACACTGGTGACAGTGTGGCACCGTTCCTTGGCACCATGGTGACATAAAAACAGTAAATTCTGAAGGCCTAAACACATTTTAGTGACGGAGAGCACCACTGGTGACAGTGTGGCGCCGTTCCTTGGCACTATGGTGGCATATAAACAGTAAATTCTGAAGGCCTAAACCCATTTTTCTGACGGAGAGCACCACTGGTGCCAGTGTGGCGCAGTTCCCTCTAATCAAGGTGGCTCTGAAAACGACAGCAAATTCTATATGCCTAAACTCACTTTTCTGACAGATGGCACCACTGATGCCAGAGTGACGCCATTCCCTGGCACCATGGTGGCGTAAAAACCGTAAATTCCGGAGGCCTAAACACATTTTTCTGATGGAGAGCACCACTGGTGACAGTGTGGCGCCGTTCCTTGGCACCATGGTGGCGTAAAAACCGTAAATTCCGGAGGCCTAAACATATTTTTCTGATGGAGAGCACCACTTGTGCCAGTGTGGCGCCGTTCCTGGGCTCCATGGTGGAATAGAAACAGTAAATTCAGAAGGCTTAAACACATTTTTCTGACTGAGAGCACCACTGGTGCCAGTGTGGCGCCGTTCCTTGGGACCATGGTGGAATAGAAACAGTAAATTCAGAAGGCTTAAACACATTTTTCTGACTGAGAGCACCACTGGTGCCAGTGTGGCGCCGTTCCTTGGGACCATGGTGGCGTAAAAACAGTAAATTCCGGAGGCCTAAACATATTTTTCTGATGGAGAGCACCACTGGTGACAGTGTGGCGCCGTTCCTTGGCACCATGGTGGCGTAAAAACCGTAAATTCCGGAGGCCTAAACATATTTTTCTGATGGAGAGCACCACTTGTGCCAGTGTGGCGCCGTTCCTGGGCTCCATGGTGGAATAGAAACAGTAAATTCAGAAGGCTTAAACACATTTTTCTGACTGAGAGCACCACTGGTGCCAGTGTGGCGCCGTTCCTTGGGACCATGGTGGCGTAAAAACAGTAAATTCCGGAGGCCTAAACACATTTTTCTGATGGAGAGCACCACTGGTGACAGTGTGGCGCCGTTCCTTGGCACCATGGTGGCGTAAAAACCGTAAATTCCGGAGGCCTAAACATATTTTTCTGATGGAGAGCACCACTTGTGCCAGTGTGGCGCCGTTCCTGGGCTCCATGGTGGAATAGAAACAGTAAATTCAGAAGGCTTAAACACATTTTTCTGACTGAGAGCACCACTTGTGCCAGTGTGGCGCCGTTCCTTGGCACTATGGTGACATAAAAACAGTAAATTCTGAAGGCCTAAACACATTTTAGTGACGGAGAGCACCACTGGTGACAGTGTGGCGCCGTTCCTTGGCACTATGGTGGCATATAAACAGTAAATTCTGAAGGCCTAAACACATTTTTCTGACGGAGAGCACCACTGGTGCCAGTGTGGCGCCGTTCCCTCTAATCAAGGTGGCTCTGAAAACGACAGCAAATTCTATAGGCCTAAACTCACTTTTCTGACAGATGCCAGAGTGACGCCATTCCCTGGCACCATGGTGGCGTAAAAACCGTAAATTCCGGAGGCCTAAACACATTTTTCTGATGGAGAGCACCACTGGTGACAGTGTGGCGCCGTTCCTTGGCACCATGGTGGCGTAAAAACCGTAAATTCCGGAGGCCTAAACATATTTTTCTGATGGAGAGCACCACTGGTGCCAGTGTGGCGCCGTTCCTTGGCACCATGGTGGCGTAAAAACAGTAAATTCTGAAGGCCTAAGCTATGTTTTCTGACAGTTAACACCACCGGTGCCAGTGTGGCGCCGTTCTCGGGCATCATGTTGCAACAAAAAACTATAAAGCACATTCTGGATGCCTAAACACATTTTTGTGACAGATGGCGCCACTGGTGCCAGTGTGGCACCATGGTAGCACCTAAAGTGTGCAGAAAATTCTAGAGTCCACATTTTTCTGATGGCACCACCTGGAGTTAGAAACGTTACAAAGAAATGGTCAACATTTCATGTTCGCGCATGCGCAGACGAAAGTTACAGTACTTTTTCAATGATTTTTGTATGGGACCATCTGTGACCCAACCCACACCCTACCCTCCAAATTCAAGACCATTTCGACCATTATTTCGGGTAGTTATGGGCGGTACAAGGAATTACCACAGACAGACAGACACGGAATCAAAAACGTTCCTCGATTTCTGAAACGCAAAATGGTTGTGGAAATTTTCATTTTGGAGGACATAACATTTTTTGTTACTCATTCATCTCCCTGTAGTGAGGAAGCAAAAAATAAAAATAAATGACTTGATTTTTCGCGTTGTTTCTTCCGATTTATTTGTGTTTTAGATTTATTCGGATAGATACCATTTTATAGCCTTTTCACTTCCGGTCTGGCCGTGCCAAAAGAGATTTTTCCTCAGTGTTTCATTGATGAACCAATTTTCTCTTGATTCGCGGCCTATTCTAAATACGGTATAATAGTGTATTTTAGTGTATAATAGTATGATAGTGTAAAATACCGTATAAAAAAAAGTAGATACCGTATAATAGAATAGTGGATTTGTGTGTGCTGGGGGGGGGGGGGGGGAGGGGCACAAATATTATTCCATCATCGTAAATCACGAGCAACGAATTTCCAGAAGCAGATGGATGGACTCCTATCAAGACAGATGAAGTGGATGATCCTATATAATATATTATATTATATCTATATATATATATAGAGGTAGTAGATTGTGGGGGGTGGGGGGTAGTCAATGAAAACGTGGGTGGGCGTTACGCCCCCCCTCCTAACACCCACATTGCCCCCCCCCCCCCCTTCACAAAGAAAGTGTCTACCTATTGCCCCCTTACTGTGAGAGAAGGGTTTGAGTATTGTAGAAACTTGCCAGCCGTTATTGATTACATATTGCCCTGCGCATGCGCGTTACGTGTTGTGGGTGGGGGGGAGGTGCCCCTTCCATTTCCACGTATACTCCCCCCTCAAAGCAATACAACTCTCTCTTTCTCTCTCTGTACATTTATTTATGCATTTATTTTGCTTCTTTATTTATACATTTAGTCTGCAAGGCAGGGGAAGCTTTGTTTTCAATTTCGAAATAGAAAATTTTTTGGTGCTCCAAAATGAAAATTTCCACTTCCATTTTGCGTTTCAGGGCCTCCTGAACAAAGGACCCCGCGCTATTTCAATGTAAAAGTGGTTTCACTGGAATGCTCCAATATTTTGCAGGGTTGTGTAGACCTTTGGATTCTGAACAAAAGTCTCCATAGGCACAAAAAAATTCTATGACAGGATTTTTAGTTATTGCCCAATCAAAGGTTGGCCAAAAATTGAAAAAACAATTTTTTCGCCAAAACAAATGATCCTTTAGGTTTATCGGTCGATTTTAGGGCGATTTAATTCTTGCACTTTTTTCTCAAAAATGCTTCATTGATGAGATATTAGCGGTTTAAAATCGATTTTTTGACATTTTCAATTGCTTATATCTCATCAAGGAAGCATTTTAGAGAAAAAAGTGCAAGAATAAATACGTCTTAAAATCAGTCAAAAAACCTAAAGAAAGCGTTTTTTTGGTCAAACAATCGTTTCCTAATTCTCGGAGGGAAAAAAACGTGTTACTGTTCCAGTACACACGCTGAATAGTCAAGCGAGGCGGTAGCCGAGCGATGCCAAGCATGAACCCGCGCCCAGCTGCCCCAGAGCCTAATATAACTGAGCGAAGAATCGGGCCAACTTTGGCCCCCTCCCGGGCCTTCCCCGTTATTTCTATATTTTATTTGCGCGTATATATTTTGTGGGGCAAACACCCTGAGTCGCCTGACACCAAATTCGAAGCGGTAGGTGTTTCGAAAACCTGCGAAAAATGGGGCTCAAAATACGTGTTTGGTGACTTTCTTCCCATTTTTTTTCCACCCATTCTTTGTCACGCCACTTCAACCCTTTTACCTCGAACGATGTTTATGAAATTTGGTATGTAGATCAGGTTTGGCGTGGTGAAGTACCTTTTGGGAGTTGTAACCGTTTTCGCGGAAGCAAAGGGGGGGTTCCGGGGGATGGGGGCTTGTTTGTTCCACCCATTCTTTGTCACGCCACTTATATACCCTCTTCCCTAGACCGATCTTTATGAAATTTGGTATGTAGATCAGGTTTGGCGTGGTGAAGTACCTTTTGGGAGAATTGTAACCGTTTTCGCACAAGCAAAGGGGGGGTTCCGGGGGATGGGGGCTTGTTTGTTCCACCCATTCTTTGTCACACCACTTATATACCCTCTTCCCTAGACCGATCTTTATGAAATTTGGTATGTAGATCAGGTTTGGCGTGGTGAAGTACCTTTTGGGAGAATTGTAACCGTTTTCGCACAAGCAAAGGGGGGGTTCCGGGGGATGGGGGCTTGTTTGTTCCACCCATTCTTTGTCACGCCACTTATATACCCTCTTCCCTAGACCGATCTTTATGAAATTTGGTATGTAGATCAGGTTTGGCGTGGTGAAGTACCTTTTGGGAGATGTAACCGTTTTCGCGGAAGCAAAGGGGGGGTTCCGGGGGATGGGGGCTTGTTTGTTCCACCCATTCTTTGTCACACCACTTATATACCCTCTTCCCTAGACCGATCTTTATGAAATTTGGTATGTAGATCAGGTTTGGCGTGGTGAAGTACCTTTTGGGAGTTGTAACCGTTTTCGCACAAGCAAAGGGGGGGTTCCGGGGGATGGGGGCTTGTTTGTTCCACCCATTCTTTGTCACGCCACTTATATACCCTCTTCCCTAGACCGATCTTTATGAAATTTGGTATGTAGATCAGGTTTGGCGTGGTGAAGTACCTTTTGGGAGAATTGTAACCGTTTTCGCACAAGCAAAGGGGGGGTTCCGGGGGATGGGGGCTTGTTTGTTCCACCCATTCTTTGTCACACCACTTATATACCCTCTTCCCTAGACCGATCTTTATGAAATTTGGTATGTAGATCAGGTTTTGCGTGGTGAAGTACCTTTTGGGAGTTGTAACCGTTTTCGCGGAAGCAAAGGGGGGGTTCCGGGGGATGGGGGCTTGTTTGTTCCACCCATTCTTTGTCACGCCACTTATATACCCTCTTCCCTAGACCGATCTTTATGAAATTTGGTATGTAGATCAGGTTTTGCGTGGTGAAGTACCTTTTGGGAGTTGTAACCGTTTTCGCGGAAGCAAAGGGGGGGTTCCGGGGGATGGGGGCTTGTTTGTTCCACCCATTCTTTGTCACGCCACTTATATACCCTCTTCCCTAGACCGATCTTTATGAAATTTGGTATGTAGATCAGGTTTGGCGTGGTGAAGTACCTTTTGGGAGTTGTAACCGTTTTCGCGGAAGCAAAGGGGGGGTTCCGGGGGATGGGGCTTGTTTGTTCCACCCATTCTTTGTCACGCCACTTATATACCCTCTTCCCTAGGCCGATGTTTATGAAATTTGGTATGTAGATCAGGTTTGGCGTGGTGAAGTACCTTTTGGGAGTTGTAACCGTTTTCGCACAAGCAAAGGGGGGGTTCCGGGGGATGGGGGCTTGTTTGTTCCACCCATTCTTTGTCACGCCACTTATATACCCTCTTCCCTAGACCGATCTTTATGAAATTTGGTATGTAGATCAGGTTTGGCGTGGTGAAGTACCTTTTGGGAGAATTGTAACCGTTTTCGCACAAGCAAAGGGGGGGTTCCGGGGGATGGGGGCTTGTTTGTTCCACCCATTCTTTGTCACGCCACTTATATACCCTCTTCCCTAGACCGATCTTTATGAAATTTGGTATGTAGATCAGGTTTGGCGTGGTGAAGTACCTTTTGGGAGAATTGTAACCGTTTTCGCACAAGCAAAGGGGGGGTTCCGGGGGATGGGGGCTTGTTTGTTCCACCCATTCTTTGTCACGCCACTTATATACCCTCTTCCCTAGACCGATCTTTATGAAATTTGGTATGTAGATCAGGTTTGGCGTGGTGAAGTACCTTTTGGGAGAATTGTAACCGTTTTCGCACAAGCAAAGGGGGGGTTCCGGGGGATGGGGGCTTGTTTGTTCCACCCATTCTTTGTCACGCCACTTATATACCCTCTTCCCTAGACCGATCTTTATGAAATTTGGTATGTAGATCAGGTTTGGCGTGGTGAAGTACCTTTTGGGAGTTGTAACCGTTTTCGCACAAGCAAAGGGGGGGGGGGGGTTCCGGGGGATGGGGGCTTGTTTGTTCCACCCATTCTTTGTCACGCCACTTATATACCCTCTTCCCTAGACCGATCTTTATGAAATTTGGTATGTAGATCAGGTTTGGCGTGGTGAAGTACCTTTTGGGAGAATTGTAACCGTTTTCGCACGAGCAAAGGGGGGGTTCCGGGGGATGGGGGCTTGTTTGTTCCACCCATTCTTTGTCACGCCACTTATATACCCTCTTCCCTAGACCGATCTTTATGAAATTTGGTATGTAGATCAGGTTTGGCGTGGTGAAGTACCTTTTGGGAGTTGTAACCGTTTTCGCACAAGCAAAGGGGGGGTTCCGGGGGATGGGGGCTTGTTTGTTCCACCCATTCTTTGTCACGCCACTTATATACCCTCTTCCCTAGACCGATCTTTATGAAATTTGGTATGTAGATCAGGTTTGGCGTGGTGAAGTACCTTTTGGGAGAATTGTAACCGTTTTCGCACAAGCAAAGGGGGGGTTCCGGGGGATGGGGGCTTGTTTGTTCCACCCATTCTTTGTCACACCACTTATATACCCTCTTCCCTTGACCGATCTTTATGAAATTTGGTATGTAGATCAGGTTTGGCGTGGTGAAGTACCTTTTGGGAGTTGTAACCGTTTTCGCACAAGCAAAGGGGGGGGGGGTTCCGGGGGATGGGGGCTTGTTTGTTCCACCCATTCTTTGTCACGCCACTTATATACCCTCTTCCCTAGACCGATCTTTATGAAATTTGGTATGTAGATCAGGTTTGGCGTGGTCAAGTACCTTTTGGGAGTTTTAACCGTTTTCGCAGAAGCAAAGGGGGGGTTCCAGGGGATCGGGGCTTGTTTGTTCCACCCATTCTTTGTCACGCCACTTATATACCCTCTTCCCTAGACCGATGTTTATGAAATTTGGTATGTAGATCAGGTTTGGCGTGGTGAAGTACCTTTTGGGAGAATTGTAACCGTTTTCGCACAAGCAAAGGGGGGGTTCCGGGGGATGGGGGCTTGCTTTTTTTCCACCCATTCTTTGTCACGCCACTTATATACCCTCTTCCCTAGACCGATCTTTATGAAATTTGGTATGTAGATCAGGTTTGGCGTGGTGAAGTACCTTTTGGGAGTTGTAACCGTTTTCGCACAAGCAAAGGGGGGGTTCCGGGGGATGGGGGCTTGTTTGTTCCACCCATTCTTTGTCGCGCCACTTATATACCCTCTTCCCTAGACCGATCTTTATGAAATTTGGTATGTAGATCAGGTTTGGCGTGGTGAAGTACCTCTTGGGAGTTGTAACCGTTTTCGCACAAGCAAAGGGGGGGTTCCGGGGGATGGGGGCTTGTTTGTTCCACCCATTCTTTGTCACGCCACTTATATACCCTCTTCCCTAGACCGATCTTTATGAAATTTGGTATGTAGATCAGGTTTGGCGTGCTGAAGTATCTTTTGGGAGAATTGTAACCGTTTTCGCACAAGCAAAGGGGGGGTTCCGGGGGAGGGGGCTTGCTTTTTTTCCACCCATTCTTTGTCACGGCACTTCTACCGTTTCCCCTCGACCGATGTTTATGAAATTTGGTATGTAGATCAGGTTTGGCGTGGTGAAGTACCTTTTGGGAGAATTGTAACCGTTTTCGCACAAGCAAAGGGGGGGTTCCGGGGGATGGGGGCTTCTTTGTTCCACCCATTCTTTGTCACACCACTTATATACCCTCTTCCCTAGACCGATCTTTATGAAATTTGGTATGTAGATCAGGTTTGGCGTGGTGAAGTACCTTTTGGGAGTTGTAACCGTTTTCGCACAAGCAAAGGGGGGGTTCCGGGGGATGGGGGCTTGTTTGTTCCACCCATTCTTTGTCACGCCACTTATATACCCTCTTCCCTAGACCGATCTTTATGAAATTTGGTATGTAGATCAGGTTTGGCGTGGTGAAGTACCTTTTGGGAGTTGTAACCGTTTTCGCGGAAGCAAAGGGGGGGTTCCGGGGGATGGGGGCTTGTTTGTTCCACCCATTCTTTGTCACACCACTTATATACCCTCTTCCCTAGACCGATCTTTATGAAATTTGGTATGTAGATCAGGTTTGGCGTGGTGAAGTACCTTTTGGGAGAATTGTAACCGTTTTCGCACAAGCAAAGGGGGGGTTCCGGGGGATGGGGGCTTGTTTGTTCCACCCATTCTTTGTCACACCACTTATATACCCTCTTCCCTAGACCGATCTTTATGAAATTTGGTATGTAGATCAGGTTTGGCGTGGTGAAGTACCTTTTGGGAGTTGTAACCGTTTTCGCGGAAGCAAAGGGGGGGTTCCGGGGGATCGGGGCTTGTTTGTTCCATCCATTCTTTGTCACGCCACTTATATACCCTCTTCCCTAGACCGATCTTTATGAAATTTAGTACCGATCCAAATCATGTTAATGCGTGAAGTGATTTTGGGTGTTTCCATCAAAACGAAAATTAAAAACTGTAACGCCGAAGTGACATGGCGAATAACGGGAGGTCTACCCTTTCCAATGTGAAGTGTCAAGCATTTTTAGCATTGCTTGTGTGAGAATATCGTCATTGCACCACATTGATTCAGGCTTCGGATATTGTTGCGCCACATTGAGCCACATTGATTTCAGCTTCGAAACTTACTTGCGACCTTTCAAAATTTGTGATATATCTCCTTAAAAAAAAACACTCCCTGTAAAAAAAGATGCCAAGCTACAAAAGGTGTGATATCCAGGTTGTGCCAAGCACTGTGCCTAATAATCTTCCGTCCACATCCGACAGTTCATTTTCGACGTTAATTTTGAGGTATAGACTAGACTTAGCTAACAGGGTGAGGAGTGAGTTAATCTTTAGGAAGTGTGCTGCTTGGCCGGTCTAGTTACCGATCTATTCAGTTCCTACACGAAGGATTCGAAGCCATCAAAATTAATGATTCAAATTCTACGTGCCTACTAATCTTCCGTCCACATCCGACAGTTCATTTTCGACGTTAATTTTGAGGTGAGGAGTGAGTTAATCTTTAGGAAGTGTGCTGCTTGTCTGTCTACGACATATCAGGCACATAGCATGTGAATCATTAATTTTGATGGCTTCGAATCCTTCGTGTAGGAACTGAATAGATCAGTAACTAGACCGGCCAAGCAGCACACTTCCTAAAGATTAACTCATTCCTCACCCTGTTAGCTAAGTCCAGTCTATACCTCAAAATTAACGTCGAAAATGAACTGTCGGATGTGGACGGAAGATTATTAGGCACAGTGCTTGGCACAACCTGGATATCACACCTTTTGTAGCTTGGCATCTTTTTTTACAGGGAGTGTTTTTTTTTAGGAGATTTATTTATACAGGGTGTAACATGAGTGATGCAAAACCTCTCTCCCACGTGTTCTACATCTAATTTCCGACCAAAAGTGCCCTATAGCATTTTTTTTTTTACTCCGCTTAAAACCCCACTTTTTTCACTTTTAAGATTTTTTTCGAGTTACCAAATTCAAATTTAGAGACCGCTGGAAAGAATGTTTAATTTCCTGCCTCTCTAATGCCTAACAAAAATATTTTAAGAAGATTTGAGGAGTGAAAATGGAGTTTGAAAAGTGAATTTGGTCAAAATCTTAAAATCGTCCGTTTTTTCAAACGCTTGGTGATCCTATTAATTCTTTAGTTTTAGGGCTAATTTAAGTCTCATGTCTATGGGCAATCCTATATTATTTTCCATTCGAAAATAGTAATAGGAAATGTTTCTGTGATCCTTTAAGACTGGAAAATCTTAATTAACTGTACCTGGCTAGTCTATGAACAACCGTATAATTGTACTAGCGAAGATGAAAATTAAAAACGGCTTTTTAAACTGAAATCTTCAAGTGATAAGAATATGATGAGAACAGTTCAACGTTAACGTTAGCGTCACCCATCGAATCAGCTTAGAATCTAAGCCTTAGATCGTTCAACGACCTAACTTTCACGATCTGAGAGGTTAGCATCCGGTTTTTTTCCCTTAGATCGTTAGCCCGGAGATCCTTAGTCCGTCAACGACCTAGTGTCCGAACTTTTGCGAAAACTCTCGATTACCTCAGGCAGGAAACGTAAGCAGCAATTTGCAATAAGTGTTTCCAAGGGCACACTTGCATTACTAAGCAAAAAGTCCTCCCAAGTCGATTTTCCCACCTTTAGCGAGGTGACCCCCCGCTCAAGTGCGAAAATCATAAATCAACCATTTTCTCTCCCGAAATCCCCTCCCGTTTAAGTAGTTTTCCGTGTTAAGTGCCTTCCCCTCGGGCGTTAGGGGCACTTTCAAAATCATTAGGGTCTCGCAGCGAAGGTTCGGCACCTTACTGCGGCCCCTTCCTCGTGCCCTCGTCTTGAAACGCTCCTCGCTACTTCCTCGTACCCCCACCACCTGAACCACGTAAGAGCGGTGTCTTCACAATGGATGGACAGGAACATAAATAAAACTATATAATATATAATGTGCCTTTCGACGCCTGGATCGCTTTTTGCAGTATCCAACCGAGGAAATTACGTTTCCCGAGATTTACTTCCTCTTGAAATCCATTTCCTCCGCGGATATTAGAAATGGTTCGTGGTCAATACCAGTATTAAATATAAAATGTATACTGAACTTTTTATTCGCCATTTTGGTTTATTATTCTGTTAATATTATACACCTGCATTCGCATTTTTATAACACCCCCTCTAAATTTGTTCTTTTACGTTTCAAGGCGCGTAGATTCCAAAAACGCTGCGGAGTCCTTGTCACATGGGTTTATTATTTCCGCACACAGTTTGGATCCGAATTTTGGAACACATTTGGGTCCTAGTTGTGCTTCAAAGTTCGGCCGCCCGATCGGAATACACCCAGGGGTGTTGAGGGGAAAAAATTGGTATACAAAAATTGAGTTTTTCGAGTTTTTTGAAGTTTTCGTGAACATGAGCTTGTGAGGTATCGTTTTCCATGTTTTTTAGGGTGAGAAGACCAAGTATGAAGTTGATTTTGATGAATGAGTGAAGAATTGAGGTTGTAACGAAGGTTCAGCTCCCAAAATTCATTTTTTATGAGTCAAATACCTGGGAAATTGTCTGAAATCACCATAAATTTGTATAATAACACTGGAATTAGTATCAGCAGGTGAATCAAGACAGTTAAATGGCACTATCAGTGATCAAAGATAATTTATCAAAAAATAGTAGCCTAATTCGGATTTTCGAAGGGCCAGAATCGGTGGAATTTCAGTTATTGCAGATGAAAGAAACAATAAATGAACAGCCAACATTTCTGTAGGTACGTCCAGTAGAATAATAAACCCATGTGACAAGGACTTTGCAGCGTTTTATTTGAATTCAAGAAAAAGTTGCAACGTTTTGTTGTTATTTAATAGCAGTTCATGTGAAACGGTTGTTTCAGAAGTAATTTTGAATGGTGATGTAAAAGTCTGTTGAAAAGAGAGTTTTATTGAGCGTAGGAATGAAGGCGGTGAAAAAGTTTCTTCTGTAAAAGGTGAAGGACGTGTGGCACATAGGAGGAACCTGTCGGACGTGCTCATACATGTTCCAGCCCGTTTCTTCCGGTTTGTACCTGTTACGATCTTCCTCGTGGGAGGTACAGAGCCGGCTTCCTTCCTCCCCACTCGAGATGGGGAGGTTCTGATTGGGTTTGATTCTCGAAGGGTTGCCAATTGAATTGATAGCTGCCCCTCTCCATTGTCACGTCCCGGAGTTTTCTCTCTCGACCGTTTTCTCCTTTTCCCGGGTCACTTGTTTTCTCTCAGTAGTGAGGAAACGGGTCGTGGAGGTAACCGAATCAGAACCTCAAGGGGTGGACTGTGTCGAATAAAGGCTCATTATTTGTACAGAAATACTGAACCATTGTGACTGTGAGCAGTGTCTGATCTAAGGCTGTGTCCCACGTGCTGAGCAGTGTTTCCGCTTACCATCATCAAAATTCCCCTCCCAACGTTCCAATATTCCCCTTATTTCCCTTTCACAAGACCAACATTTCCCTCGTTCTTCCCCTTTTCTGAGACCAGTTTTCCTTTTTCCCCGTCCCAAAAACCTAACATATACCCACAAAACATCAAATTTTGCTCAATAATGCTTCATCATTTACAGAAAATTCACTTAAATTACTTAGCAAATTTTGTTAAGTGAATAGAATTCACTTAATTTTGTTACGTGAGTTTCCAAACACGAAAAACAAATTTTATGGAGCATTTTTTTGTGCCATAAAATGTTCAGGAACATGAAAAAAATAGAAGAAAAAAATTGAAAAGTGAAAACCCCGAAGAAAAAAATTTTTAAAATTGAAATTTCTTAAACATAAAAACCGTGCCTATATATAGCTATATAATATAAATATATTTATTTTGTGTTGATATTGATATATTTATGTCATGAGAAATTAGAAAAAGACTTGAAGTTTACGAACACAGAAAGGCTTAGTGTTTACAAACACAGCTGACCAAGATAGGAACTAATAGGAACCATTATACGTAGTAATAATTAGTTGTCTAAAAAGACAAATTTCGGAACAACTTCGGAACAGTAAATTTCAACAAGTACACTACACATACCCTAATCAAAAATCTTTCTTAGAATCTAACTCCAAGAACAGTAGCCTCCTACAAGTACAATGCAATCTTTTCTGAGACCGTAATTTTCCTTTTTCCCCGTCCCAAAAACCTAACATCTACCCACAAAACATGAAATTTTGCTCAATAGCTCCATCATTTACAGAAAACTCACTTAAATTACTTAGCAAATTTTTTCAAGTGAATGGAATTCACTTAATTTTGTTATGTGAGTTTCCAAACACGAAAAATAAATTTTATGAATCATTCTTTTGCGCCATAAAATGTTCAGGAACATGAAAGGTGAAGGATGAGGATCTTGGGGTTCGGTCGAGAAATTAGATTGGATAGTTTTAGGCCGACGTTTCGATGTATTTGTACATCATCTTCAGGGCCTAGGTATCATGTGCAGTTGTTTTCAAGTGATGGATATACGAACGGCTATTAAGTGGTAACAATAAAGCAGTCGTTCATATATTCATCACTGGGAACAACTGTACTCCCCTGTGTACTGAACCCTGAAGATGATGTACAAGTGCATCGAAACGTCGTCCAAAAACTATCTAATCTAATTTCTCGACCGAACCTCAAGATCCTCATCCTTCACCCAAGGTATCTATCTAGATACGTATCTGTCTTTATAAAATTAAAGACATATTAATTAATTAATTAAATTTTGATTTAATTAAATTTAAATTAATTAAATTAAATTTAAATAATTAACATTAAATTTAAATATTTAAATTAAATTTAAATATTTAAATTAAAATTAATTAAAGATTTAATTAATTTTTCAAATTTTGTTCAACAACCCTAGAGGCTGATATCATCCCACGCTCTAGGGATATAACATCAGCTTGTGAGGTGTCGTTTTCCATGTTTTCACGCCAGAAGACAGAATATGAAGTTGATTTTGACCAAAGAGTGAAGGATTGAAGTTCTAACGAAGGTTCCATCTCGTAGAATTCATTTTTTATCAATCAGAAACGTGGGACATAGTCTGAAATCACCAAAAATTCGTATAATGGCACTAGAAGTCGTATCAACAGGTGAATCAAGACAATTAAATGTCACTATCAATGATCAGAGATAATTAATTAAAAAAAAAAATAAAGCAATAAAAAAAGGAGCATAACCCGTGCTTTCGGGGGCCAAAATCGGTAGTAACCATCGTAAATAGCTATTTCAATGATTGCACATGAAAGAGGCAATAAATGAACAGCCAGCATTTCTGTACGTATGTCCAGTAGAATGATAAACTCATGTGACACAGTCTTTGCAGCGTTTTTTAGCTGCAGGCGTCTGAAACTGAGGATAACACACTGCACAGTCAAAATAGGAAAATTTGCCTGTTTTTGACTGCCGATTGCGATCAAACCGCTGAATCAAATCTTATGCTTAAGGATGTCATTTGACGCAGAATTTAATGCTGTTTAATTTTGATTAGACAGTTTTCTGTACAATGCACTCTTTAGATTTTATAAGCCATAAAATGAGAAAGTGCCGTAATTTCGCGGTTTTTGGCGTCTAAAAGTTTAGCTCACATGAGGAACTGTCGCAAGGTCGTATTTTTTACTTATATTTGTGGTGATGAAAGTGGTTCACAATTATTTCATTGCAGGCACGGCCTTTTTTGGTCTAATTTGCCTGGGCTACTTTTCAATTTCGGTAGCCCGATCTGACCGCCCCACCCGAAAGCAAACCCTGAGCAGGGTAAATAAAGGGAAAAGCTTTTGAATTTCAAGAAGATGAGGTATCAGAATTGATTCGAAAAACAAGGGGTAAAGTGGACAATAATTGAATTAGCTTGTTTTTCTGGAAGTTTGGAAGGTTGGACGAAGGGTCGTCTAGGGAGACGAAAATCCATTTGGAAGGTGCGAATAGAAAGAGCGATGGAATGGTTTGGTTAGGAAGATATTGGAGTGGGGATGAATGGCCGTTGGAGGGGGTCGATGACTATAGGAACGTTCAGGTTCGGGGATTTTCCCGGCCGGTCCGGTCGCATGATGAAGTGATCTCTCTGGGACTGTCAGGCCTCGGCTTCCACCACGAGATACCCAAAAGTGACGTTAATGTTACTTTGAACATGACGTTCCACCACCGCTCTGCCGTTCCACCACCGCTCTGCCGTTCCACCACCTCTTGAAGTTTCCCCTCCGCCGTCTTGAGCGTTGAAAGTCCTTGGGTGTAACCTGGTCGGAACCTTCGCTTTGGAAAAGGTTTCCAAGGCGACTCCGCAAATTGATGTCCGATATCGAGAGAATCTCTTGACCCTCCGGATGGTCGGAAACCAATACATCCCTCGTCCCTTCACACATTACATCATACGTTGTAGGAGGGTTCCCCCAGGCGCTGCACCATCACATAAGGGCTAAACGGAATTGATTAATCGCTCTGCCAATCTCCCAGACTGTGCCAAAAACTGAAAAAGTGCCGTAATTTCGCGGTTTTTTGGCAGCTAAAAATTTAGCTCACATCAGGAAGTCGCAAGATCGTATTTTTTACTTTTATTTGGGATGCTCAAAGTGGTTCAGAATTATTTCATTGCAGGTTCGGCCTTTTTTGGTCTAATTTGCCTGGGCTACTTTTCAATTTAGGTGGCCTGATCTGACCGCCCCACCCGAAAGCAAACCCTGAGTAGGGTCAATAAAGGGAAAAGCTTTTGAATTTCAAGAAGATGAGGTATCAGAATTGATTCGAAAAACAAGGGGTAAAGTGGACAATTGAATTAGCTTGTTTTTCTGGAAGTTTGGAAGGTTGGAGAAAGGGTCGTCTAGGGAGACGAAAATCCATTTGGAGGTGCGAATAGAAAGAGTGATGGAATGGTTTGGTTAGGAAGATATTGGAGTGGGGATGAATGGCCGTTGGAGGGGGTCGATGACGATAGGAACGTTCAGGTTCGGGGATTTTCCCGGCCGGTCCGGTCGCATGATGAAGTGATCCCTCTGGGACTGTCAAGCCCTCGGCTTCCACCACGAGACACCCGAAAGTGACGTTAATGTTACTTTGAACATGACGGATCGCGAGCCCTTTAAAACCCTTAACCCCCCACCACTCCGCCGTTCCCCCAATGCTCGAAGTTCTCCTTCCACCGTCTCGAGCGTTGAAAGTCCTTCGGTGTAACCTGGTTGGAACCTTCGCTTTGGAAAAGGTTTCCAAGGCGACTCCGCAAATTGATGTCCGATATCGAGAGAATCTCTTGACCCTCCGGATGGTCGGAAACCAATACATCCCTCGTCCCTTCACACATTACATCATACGTTGTAGGAGGGTTCCCTCAGGCGCTGCACCGTCACGTAAGGGCTAAACGGAATTGATTAATACCGGCATCGCTCTGCCAGTCTCCCAGATTATTCTGCCAGATTACGGGCTTAACCCTCTCCGACCCGTATCGAAACTTGAAGAGAACAAACAACAAATTCATCATGCCACTTTGTCGAACTATTCTTTATGTTTAATCTCAACTTATCTAATGAAGAAGAACAATACCCCCAAATACGGCCACTTACAACAATTTTGGTTCATTATTCTGTTAATACACCTATAATCGCTCAGCAAAAAAATTTTATAACACCCCCTCAAAACTTTTTCTTTTCCGTTTCAAGGTTCGTAGATTCCGTATCACGTCTACCAGCTTCATTTTCGGTCTAAAAAATTCGTTCTTTCGCACACATGCTGCATTTGGGCCCTAGTTGTGTCCCGAAACTTTGCAGCCCGATCGGAATATACCCAGGGGTGTTGTGAGTGAAAATCGGTATAAAAATAGGTACTTTTAGCGAATTTTCAAAGAAAATGAAGCTATTGCAATGGCTTCGAAATTTAAATAATATAAATTTTTGGAAATTTTCTTCATAGAAATCCGTTTCAGACCATTCTAAAACGATTCCTGAAATTTAACACTTTTTTATATGTATATATATATATATTTATTTATATATGTGTCACTCCAGACGATAACTCTCGATAGAATTGAGATAAACAGCTCAAATTTGCACAAAAAATCTATCTTGGCAATCGAAAGGCTAAGTTCGAAGATGGGCGAAATTGGCCTACTCTAAGGAGGGTTTTGGCGCATTTAAAGTGCGCAAAAATTACCCAAAAATCCCCAAAATGTTATTTTCCAACAAGTGACCCCTCATTTTAAAGGTTTTTGCACGCTGAACACGATGGTGGAATCGGATTTTAGATATCTTGATCCGTTCTCAAATTAGAGCATTTAAAGTGCGCAATAATTACCCAAAAATCCCCAAAATGTTATTTTCTAACAAGTGACCCCTCATTTTAAAGGTTTTTGCACGCTGAACACGATGGTGGAATCGGATTTTAGATATCTTGATCCGTTCTCAAATTAGAGCATTTAAAGTGCGCAAAAATTACCCAAAAATCCCCAAAATGTTATTTTCCAACAAGTGACCCCTCATTTTAAAGGTTTTTGCACGCTGAACACGATGGTGGAATCGGATTTTAGATATCTTGATCCGTTCTCAAATTAGAGCATTTAAAGTGCGCAAAAATTACCCAAAAATCCCCAAAATGTTATTTTCTAACAAGTGACCCCTCATTTTAAAGGTTTTTGCACGCTGAACACGATAGTGAAATCGGATTTTAGATATCTAAATCCGTTCTTAAATTAGAGCATTTAAAGTGCGCAAAAATTACCCAAAACTAGGATAATCTTTAAACTCTTACCCCCCCCCCCACCCCCTTAGAGTGGTCAGATTGAAATATGTGAGAAGTATTAATTGAAGACGAGAGTTCGAAGCAAAAAAGGGGGAGGCAAACGATTAGTACAACTCCTTGAATTTACCCACAGCGATCAAATAAATAAGCACTTAGTACAATTACGTAATAAACAAACGGTAGAATCAGGATGGACAAAACGTACAAATTAAAATAAATACGAAGAGAATATACATAGAAAACCAAATTTTAGACCGAAGTTTTCCTTTATTCAAAACCATAGCCATTAATTCGAATATTTCTTTGAAAATTCGCTCATTAAGTCATGCTGCATGACTGGTTTTTTGTGTTTTAGCAACATGTTGGTTACCTGAGCTTTTGCGGTGTCGTTTTCCATGTTTTTGGGACGAGAAGACCGAATATGAAGGCGATTTTGACCAAAGAGGCGAAAATTGAGGTTCTAAGGAAGTTTCAGCCTTAAATTTACGTTAAATTTTGGTCTAAAATCGTAGTTCTTCCGCACACAGTTTGGGTCCCCATTCGGGGACACGTTTGGGTCCCAGTTGTGCTCCTAAGGTCGGCAGCCCAATCGGCATAGACGCAGGGGTGATATGGGAGAAAAATGGGTGTAAAAATAGGCGTTTTCGAGGGATTTTTGGGGTTTTAGTGAACTTGAGCTTGTGAGGTATCGTTTAAACCAACATCCACCACTTGATCCACCAATTAATTAAAATTAAATTAAATTTAAAAAAAAAAAAAAAAAAAAAAATAAAAAATAAAATTCCAGCCACCCCAGCGTGGGGGAATGTGGGGATTTTTTCGTGCTACGTAGGGATTTTTGAAAGTTAGATCTTGCAGCACTTGAGGTCTAAGTGCTGATGTCTTGTTGAGATTATAAGCGCAAGTAAAGCGCTCGACCCCCACAATAACCTGCAAAACTCCGGCTGAGACTGCACCAGAAAAACCACGCTAAGTCCGTAGGGCTGAGCATAATTTTCTCCGCGACACGAATACGGGACCCTCCCAGCACTGCCTCTGACACAGCGGGGACCCACGACCATTATTTTCTTCCCTTTTAATATAATAAGGGAAAATAAGGGACGGTTGTCTGCGGCCCTCATGTCGGCAAAGCCCTTCAAGGGCCCTTACAAGGGGAGCGAAACCCTTTTCATGGAAAGGCCCGGATGGAGAGGGAGGGTCCCGTGATATCATAGTTAGGCCCTTTTAACCGACACCTTCCAAAAGCCCTCGTTTTGCCTCTGCAGTTTTCTATCCATCATCCTTTCATTACATCCAGGGCGGGGTCCTATATTAGTTACAAGCTGCCTGCTTTATCCGTCGCTAGTTTTCTTTCGGTGTGTGCCTTAAACGGGAGCACACAGCTGTCATTTGTCAAGCTGATAGTTTTCTCAGGGGCTACAGACAAAGGGATGCCCTAATATATTGTTTAGAAACAAAATTAACGACTACGACCATATTATGAGCGAATTTTCAAAGTTGGCGACTTGACTATTTGTTTAAACGACTTTCAACGCTTAAATTCTCCCGATTTTACTAAGAAACTTTTCCAAGAGATTTTTCTAAGAGCAGTACCGGGGGGGGGGGGGGGGGGCGGGCAAATTTATAAATGGTTTTGTCCAAACGGCCGAACCGATTTTTGTTCTGGAAGTTTTGCTGTAAAGGTAAACTATACCTAAATAGAACTGAAATGAAAATGTTTTTAGCGAATTTTCAAATGAAGCTATTGCAATGGGTCCAGAATTTTCAGAACATGAATATTTGAAATTTTTTTTATAGGCAAATCCGTTTCAGAGCATCCAGAATTCATCCCGATTTTGAAGAAAAAAAATTATTTTCAAGTTGATGAACACAATTCAGGATTGTGTACATTGTATGAAATTGTTGAATTGTATACATATTTATATATCACTCAGGCTATATCTGTCCGTAAGACTATATCTGTACAAGATAAAAAATCCAAATTTCGCCAAAACGTTCGTATTGCCAAACAAAAGGATGGGTTCGAAGATGTGCAAATTTCGAAGAGGGTCAAATTTGAGTTTTTAGGGATGAAAAATCGGCAAAAACGGCTAAAACCGCGAGCAATTGATAGAAAATTATTGAAAGTGGTATGGAAGGGTTGAAATGGTTCTGTGCCCAAACGGCCAAACCGATTTTTGTTCTGGAAATTTTGTTAAGTAGAATTGAAATGAAAATCTTTTTAGCGAATTTCCGAACGAATCTATTGCAATGGGTCCAGAATTTTCAGAACATGCATTTTTGAAAATTTTCTATAGGCAAATCCATTTTAGAGCATCCAGAATTCATCCCTAGATTTAAAAAAAAATATATTTGTTATTTAATATATACATATTTATATATCACTCAGACTATATCTGTCCTTGGGTACACGATAAAAAATCCAAATTTCACCAAAACGTTCGTATTGCCAAACACATTGGACGGGTTCGAAGGTGAGCAAGTTTCGAAAATTCGAAGAGGGTCAAATTTGAGCTTTTAGGGATCGAGAATCGACAAAAACTGCTAAAATCGCGAACAGCTGATAGAAAATCATTTAAAGTGGTACGGAAGGGTGAGTAAAGACGGAAAAGACCATTTCAGTTGTTCTTCGTACAGATTAGGGGCAAAATTTGGACTTTCAGGCGTCAAAAAGTGGTATTAAGGGCTAAAATCAACATTAATATTCACCTGACGTTGTGTGGGATGCTGAATCGCGACGGAGGGATTATTTCGATGATTAAAATATTTTTCTCAAAAAAGAGTGGGTCAAATTTGACTTGGAAAGGGGTCAAAAACCTGTAAAAATGGCTAAAATCGTGGAAAAATGACATAATTTTACGAAAAGTATGGTTTCTCGCTATATAATCTTTTTACGAAATAGTACGATTTAGGTAGAGGAAGTGATAATAATTATTGTGAATGAAGAGGCCAGCGTCTGCAGCGAGAAGGAGACACCACACAAAAACGTCTGCCGATTCGGTCTGCCGATTCGACCAGGCGTACAGCTTCGCCACTTGAATCACATGAACGTATGGAATTATAGTTGGGTAGGTTCATTCAGTGGACAGGCGGAGTTTCCATGCATGGGTTAATGACTAACGACTCAAGTCACATGGACTAGCAGAATTAGTTGGTTAATTTCAGCTCTCTACGACTAGATAGACAGATAGATAGATAGATGGATAGATAGCTAGACAGACAGACAGATAGATAGATAGATAGATAGATAGATAGATAGATAGATAGATAGATAGATAGATAGATAGACAGACAGACAGATAGATAGATAGATATATAGGTAGATAGATAGGCAGATAGATAGATAGGTGGATAGATTGCTAGACAGATAGATAGATAGGTGGATAGATTGCTAGACAGATAGATAGGTAGATAGATATATAGATAGATAGATAGATAGATAGATAGATAGATAGATAGATATGCAGATAGATAGATAGGTGGATAGATTGCTAGACAGATAGATAGATAGATAGATAGGTGGATAGATTGCTAGATAGATAGATAGATAGGTGGATAGATTGCTAGACAGATAGATAGGTAGATAGATAGATAGGTAGATAGATAGATAGAAAAAATACATATTAATCATACCTTTTAAATAGGCAATACAAACAACAGATGCACAAAACACTGTACGGCACGGAGTGTCGTGAATGTCATCTGCCCGGAGAGTCGGCGACACTGTACAACCGTTGTAATAATTTATAAATAACTGTAATACACGGTGCTTACCTAATCAAACCTACCATTAAAAAGTTTCATAATTTATTATCCATTATCAATCGATTCACATTCATTATTACATTCCTGCTTTTACACTATCACAAAGATTTACACTAACTTTTTAATTGCAGCTATTGTTAATTTTTCAGTATGTAAATTGAATATATAATAACAACTAATTCATCTAAATATAAATAAATAATAAATAATTTATAATAATAAATAAATAATTAAACCATTGTTAGTTCGTTCTTATACACTTTATTTCTTTATGATGAGCGAACTAGCCTACAAAATTGAAGTTTTGAATGAGGAGTTCCCTATATTTTAGCGATTCTTTCAGGAACAAATACAACTTGTTCCAATCTGATCCATTTAGATACTGAACCGCTTCTCACGACTCCAAGAACGGACTACCGAAATGCCTGTTTTTAAATTCCGCCATTACAGGACATTTGCAGAAATTGTGAAAGCTTGTCTCCTCTTCCGTAGAATTACACATTGAGCAGAGCGCATTTCGTGTACCGAAATTCCACTTTCGAGCATTCAAGCCAAGTTGATGACACCTAGCCCTTGCTAACTGCCGCTAAAATCCAGCAGATAATGCAGCATTTCGAAAATTCGCTGTTCTGGTCGTGCTGCGTTGCTTACTGCATTTTAGCAAATTTTCTACCAAAAATATTCAATGAAAAATGCATTACAGCAGTCGACAGTATTTTGACATCTATTACAATAAGAGCGAATTTTCGAAGTATGTTTCACACCTAACATACCAACACCTACACACATTTTCCATGACTATGACAGCTACAGCTTCAGCTTCAAAACGTCCTTATTATTCAAAATTGTTCGTTATAGCGTATTACCACTTCCCAGCTCCGTATCACGTAAAGCGCTGCGAAGTCTACTATGCCTTGGCTAATGATGAAGGGTGATGAGCGGTGAATTAGGTTGAATGCTGATTCGGGTGGAAAAATCTTCGAAATTCTTATAATAAATCAACAAGATACTCGAAAAACGCTTCAAATTCCTTGTCACATGGGTTTATTATTCTACTGGACTTACCTACAGAAAATGTTGGCTAAATACTAACCAACTAAATAAATAAATAAACAGGGGCGTTGCGTCCATAAGCATCCAAAAACACTGTAATAGGTACAGATAAGTAAACAAAAAAACGCCATTGTTCAGTTGCCATTTGAATTTCCCTCCCTACACTGAACCTAGCATTTTTCACGAAGTTCAACAGCGACTCGCCAGGTTTCTCTGGCTATGGAATGGAAATCCTATGGATATTCAATATTATAGTAGAGCATCCATGGTGTGCTCCATAGACCAAGCGTGTTATCGGAATAAAGCGACAGTAATCGATGTCTTGCAATCGAAATCTGGGCTCCTGAAACTGGAAGTTAGGTTTAGGGCCCTGGTGTCACCATGGCAACAGAGAAAAGTGGCCCATCCGAGCATGCTCAGTCGAGTAAAAATGTCGTTCGCCACGCCCTCATTGGGCCCCAGCCCCCAAAATATGATTTCTACTCCAAAATCGTTCGTTTTCACAATCGATTCGTTCTTTTCGATTCAATTTGTTGTTGTTTTTCTTGAGGGTGCCGCAAAGAAACACTCTTCATGCCGACAGGTTGCGTTTTTTCTTCTGATACGAGATGCTTCTTCATCTTCTGATATGTTTATGTTGTGAATAGTCCTAACACATGAATTCGGTGGCTGATTTGCAGTAGAAATTGTGGACGTTTTCGTACGACGATCGAGTGTTGATTGAAAGAGAATTTGCTGAATATCAATCAGTAAATAATGGGAGTGTTGTTGCCTTGGGGTATTTCGTAGACAAATCTGTTTTGTGTTCTGGTTTGGTACCCCACTGTTTTCAGAACCGCTACTGTAATTAAATAAATGTAACTGTTTTAAAACACGCTTTTATTTCGAAAT
This sequence comes from Leptopterna dolabrata, assembly GCA_954871275.1. Taxonomy (NCBI): domain Eukaryota; kingdom Metazoa; phylum Arthropoda; class Insecta; order Hemiptera; family Miridae; genus Leptopterna; species Leptopterna dolabrata. Next base: position 1,511,005 of record OX940990.1, read on the forward strand.
GGCCTGAAAATAATGAAATAACTTCTTTCTGCTACCTGATTTTTGAGGTGGTGACCCGGCTCAGTTTCTGCCTTCAACGGTGACGCCCTAATCATACCGTCACTGTGAATTATGAAAGGGAAACTGTAGAACTGTACAATGCTCGTGATGTATTCACGATGTACAATGGTCGTTTTCGAGAGTTTTTTGCACGACTCGGACTGAAAAAGTCTCACGACCCAGACGAAGATCGACGACTTGTTTTGACGACAGGGGGCTCTGGTTGACGGTATCGAGCTCGGGACACGATTTTCATCAATATGCATGATTTCCCATCATAATTTCAAACGAGGGGACTCCCCTGCGCCGGCAGAGTACGCCCTTTGATTGATTGTTCCGTGGGTCTCCGGCCCTCCCGAGGGCATAAGGATGTTTTCGAGAGTCATCACCAACAAAATGACCGACAACCAACCCAGCAAAGAGATATTGAAAGTGAATAATAAAATTCCAGGCTGCAGCACGGTTTAGTGAGGGAATTTTCGAAATAACACACCAACTTGAACATTATCGTGGAATACCAGCCGAATTTCCTGTGCGTTGCTAAATATTGGGTTTAAATATAATGGGCTATGCTCATGGGTGACGAAAGCGGCTTATATTAATATTAATGAACCTTAGGGATCGAGCATGGAAAAAAAAGCATGGATAACAAAAAATTTAATCTCCCCCTCAAAATTTGATTGTTTCCGTTTCAAGGTACGTGGAATCCGAAAATGGAATAGAAAAATTTCTGTATCCGCCGTATGCAACTGTTAACTAAGAATCCCATGAACCAAAATTAATGAAATTTGGTTTGTAGGGCCCGTTCGGGGTCTAGTTGGTCCTCGAAGCTCGGCGTTGCTGTAAGCCATCTCTGAGGGGTGAAAAATAGGAGTTGAAATTTTCAGAACGCCGTGGACAGAAAATGTTCAGTAGAAGTGTGGGTTTGGGTAGGAGGAGAGGGGTGTGCCCTTTGGGTAGGGATGTGCCCCTTAGGAGGCTTTTCGGATAACGCGGTTATCAGCACAGCAGGCGTTGGAGAAAGAGGCGTCTCACGGTTGTCACCACAGCAGATTCCGAGGGAGAAGGGCACCGCAGCGAGTGTTAGAGGAATCAGCGTCCCACGGTTATCACCACAGCGAGTGTTAGAGGAATGAGCGTCCCACGGTTATCACCACAGCGAGTGTTAGAGGTATGAGCGTCCCGCGGTTATCACCACAGTGGTTGTTAGAGGAATGAGCGTCTCGCGGTTATCACCACAGCAGAGCCAATGGATGAGGATGCTAACACCCCGGGTTATCACCACAGCAGATGCGAATGAAGGCGAAAGGGTAGGAGAGAGAGGGCGTAAGGTGAGTGAGAGAGAAGTCGCAGGTAGGAGTGCGGTCGGTCGAATGAAGAGCTGGGCGGTTTAAGGTGCCTCCACTTCGTCCCTTGTCTGCCAACAGCCGTTACGACCGTTGATAGTCGTTGGGAGTTCGATGGAGGGGACCCTTCTGGTCTTTTTCCCGAGGCGTCGCACGGCTCGTCTTTCTACTCGTTTATTGGTTGAATCTATAAGTTTACATGCGATTGGTATCGCAGCTGAGGGGTACCACGGCAAGAAGGGTATGGTTTTTTTACGTTTTTAATTTTATTGAACTGTAGAATTGTTTGAGACCACCCGGAGCATTGTACGTCCAGCTGTTTGTTTGTATCGAGAAGCTTTGTCAACATGATCGTGAATCAAACGGTATAAATCCGGCCCAGATATCGTTGCTAGGGAACACCTGATTACAATCACGGATGGCTGTATGAAATCTCGTTGGTTGTTCTGTGATATTCTTTCATTTGGATTTTGTTGATAGGTACTTTCGGAACTTGAACAAACGTTATGCTTCATGAGTAACAACAAATAAGTAATGACTGAATTATTGAATCACGCGCATTTTTATGAAACTGTAATTCCCGAGCCGGCTTCAGTACTCGATTTAGGGCTTTCCTGGGGGGAGATCGAGGTTAGGTATTGACCACTGAAAACAGCTATCTACGCAGAAGGGACATATCTATACAGGTAAATGATAAACCGTTGTGTAATAATTTGCTGTTTTTTGTTTTTAAAAATGAACGGTTCCATCTAAGAATTTTGAGACCATCCGCACGATTCCACCCCTCTCGCCTGTCCGGCACCCCCTCCTCTGGCCCCTTACCCATCTTGACGTACGGAGCGCTGGAATCGTTGAAAAATCATAAAGAACTATTTATCGTAGGAGAATGCGGGTTAGTCTCAAAGTTCTTGGAATTGTACATAGTTTCGTTTAAATATTTAATTTTATTTTGTCGTACATCTTGGAGTCGAGCCCAATACAGTGCAGATCTTTGGAGCCACTCGCTGACTCCATCGTCAGTTGGTAACAGTGAATCGTTCTGTAGCACAGAACACGTCAAAAGATGCTCAGAAACCATCGTTGACTTGAGTGTTGCAAAGGGGGCAGAACGGCGTAGGTTTAACGCCAGTGCGATGTAAATGCGCCTGCAGGAAGTCGTGGGTGATCCATCGGAAATTCGCCACAAAATCCTTTCTGGGTAAATCTGTGGGAGTTTTGTTCTCTAAAAGCTCGGCCCATTTCTTCTCTGCAGCCACGTGGCTGTGGTGGGACCACATCTTTGAGCTTCTCACGCACAGCAGATTTTTACATATTCAAGCGGCATTCTGTAAGATGCATCATTTAGATGTTGCAAGCCAAAAAACCAGTCATGCAGCATGACTTAATGAGCGAATTTTCAAAGAAATATTCGAATTAATGGCTATGGTTTTGTTTTGCTTCGAACTCTCGTCTTCAATTAATACTTCTCACATTTTTCAATCTGACCACTCTAAGGGGGTGGGGGTAAGAGTTTAAAGATTATCCTAGTTTTGGGTAATTTTTGCGCACTTTAAATGCTCTAATTTAAGAACGGATTTAGATATCTAAAATCCGATTTCACCATCGTGTTCAGCGTGCAAAAACCTTTAAAATGAGGGGTCACTTGTTAGAAAATAACATTTTGGGGATTTTTGGGTAATTTTTGCGCACTTTAAATGCTCTAATTTGAGAACGGATCAAGATATCTAAAATCCGATTCCACCATCGTGTTCAGCGTGCAAAAACCTTTAAAATGAGGGGTCACTTGTTGGAAAATAACATTTTGGGGATTTTTGGGTAATTTTTGCGCACTTTAAATGCGCCAAAACCCTCCTTAGAGTAGGCCAATTTCGCCCATCTTCGAACTTAGCCTTTCGATTGCCAAGATAGATTTTTTGTGCAAATTTGAGCTGTTTATCTCAATTCTATCGAGAGTTATCGTCTGGAGTGACACATATATAAATATATATATACATATAAAAAAGTGTTAAATTTCAGGAATCGTTTTAGAATGGTCTGAAACGGATTTCTATGAAGAAAATTTCCAAAAATTTATATTATTTAAATTTCGAAGCCATTGCAATAGCTTCATTTTCTTTGAAAATTCGCTAAAACCGAAAAGGGTGCCACAATTTCGCGGTTTTTTGGGCACTCGAAGTTCATCTCACCTCAGGAACCGTCGTAAACTCGTATTGGTATTGTTTGGGATGCCCAAAGTGGTTTAAAATTATTTCCAGTTGCACAGGGTTTAAAAAAATGTATTTATTTTATTTCATTTGTATTTATTTTTTCGCAGGCACGGCATTCATTGTCTGATTTGCCTGGGCGATATCTGTCACCGAGTAAGCTTCTCAAAAGAACCCGGGCCATTCTCTTGGAAAGTTTCCGAAGCCTTCGCTTTTGAAGGGGAAGAAATGGGTTGGTGTTGGAAGGAATCGCCTAAGATACGGCCTCGGCGGCCGGGAAATGTATTGGTTACTTAAAAGGTCAGAAACAAAGATTGATGAGAGGCTCACGGAAAGGGCCGAACTGTTTTGTGGGGGTTCGAAGGGGGGTTCAGAGTGGGGGTCCAAGTAAATGGAAACTTCTGGGTTTGCAGACCCCGTAAAAAGAAGATGGGGGAGACTTGAGCCGAAAGCCGAGCTCGAAGTTTGGGAAGATCAGTTACCAGCAGTAGGGTAAAGGAGGGGGGGAAGAAAAGACCGAGTTTGCGTAAAGCCCCTACAAAAACCCCTTGAAACTTGAACAACCTGGGTAACATCGAAATGGGGGCTTAAACCCGTTCGGAAAAGAAAACAGAAGAGATAAAAACTAATCTTTCAAGCGAAGAAAAACTAATTTGTGCTCAGGTGGTAACTTCAGACCCAGTTCTTGTGATTTTTACCAGAAAATTAAAATTTGTTCGAATTTTCTTTGTACAAACTGGCCATCTTTGATCTCAACCTTTCGTACGATATTGCGAACATTTTGGCGAAATTTCGAATTTTGATTCATCATTTTCAGTAACCGAGCGTGATTTAAAAAAATTTATTTATTAATTTATTTTTTCAAACCGCCCCCTCAAAATTCGATGGTTTCCGTTTCAGGGTGCGTAGACCCCGAAATGGAGTATAAACACACTGCAAATTATTACAGTTTTCCTATATAGATGCACTTCTTCTACGTGTTGTGATGAATTTAGAAATTGGTTCATCACGGTGGCGTGAGGAAAAGACGCAGGCGGCGGATATCCACCGATCATCTACGACTTTTAGGAGGAGATGGAGGTGAGTGTAGGAATTTGCCCAGGCGGCGGTAATCCACCGACATCTAGGTTCTTTTGAGAGAGGAGGTGCTGTCTAGGCGGCGGTAGTCCACCGATCATCTAGACATAGAGGAGAGGGGTTTTCCCAGGCGGCGGTAATCCACCGATCATCTGAGAGGAGGAGCAAGGTAGAGGAGAGAAGAGAGAGAGAGCTAGTCAGAGGAAGTGTCGAATGAAGCTAAAGCCCCAGGATCCAGGGTTTTATAGGAACTGGAGGCCTCTCCCTCCAACCACCTGTTAGGGGTTGGTGGTGGGGCCCCAGGTTGTGTACCCTGGGTTCTGTGGCCTGTCTCCCCACTCACTTGTTTATTGACGGAAACTAAGTTTGGCATTAGAATGTTGGTGAGAGCTTAAAGTTACTAGTGGAGTGTTCCCGGGAGGGACTCACGACACGTGTATTACTGTAATCGTAAGCGTAAGATTTAGTAGGGTCGTTTTTTACGCTGCATACGCACTCAGGCAGACACGACAAAAATCCTACTGCGTCGAAGCATAATATTTCTAGAGTTCGGCAAATTCCGATTATATTTATCAATATGATTTTTTTCCCCACCGATCCCTCATCTCATGTAACGCGCCATTTCTGCCCCACTAGTCATTTTAGCGGATTTTCAATGAAAATGAAGCTACTTGGCTCGTTCGAAAGTTTCAGAGATTCCACCTGTGAACGGGAAGCCCCTCCAAAATCCGTTTCACGCATCCGTATGTGTCATTCCACATCCACACGATAAGTCTGTGTTTCATTCCGCACGGCAGTTCCCTTAATTGCTAGGTAAAAAAAATTCATTTTTGCGTGGAAAAAGGAGTAATGATGAGTTCGTTGCCCAGCCCGATCGCACTGTGTGCAGCGGTCCAAATTTACAAATTTTTGGTCCAAAGAATCATCAAAACATGAAGGATTTTAGAAACAGGCGTGTGGTGTGTTGTCAGTCATGTTTTTTTGGGGCGCTGAATCGATTGCAACTAATCCAAGTCCGATTAAACGCACTCAGCATATATATCAGATTTACAAAATTATAGTGCGAAATCCAAAAAAAAATGCATGTTTTTTATGTAGGCATGTGAGGTGTCATTTATCATTGTTTAAAAAAAGAAAAATTGTGGTCGCTGAGTCGATTGCGAGTAGTTTAAGCACGTTCAGACTGTATCGAGTGATGAAAATTATAATTTTGTGGTTCGAAACACCCAAAATAATTTTTTTGACATCAATTATTATTCTGCACGACGTGTCTGTCTCAACAAGCGCACAGTCAGGCCGTAATGAGTGCTGTGGCAGATGACCATTTCCCAAAATATTTCCTTGAAAATTCGCTCCTTAAGCCATGCTGCATTACTGTAATTTTTTAATTTTTTTTGAAACTTACTGTCTGCCTCCAAACCAATGCATTTTATAAACTGAATAAACGGTGCTTGGCCAGCCACCCCTAAAGGAACCCAACCTCGCCTAGCAGCAGATGTCCTTTGGCGGCTTGTACAAAGGCGAAGTGTGCGTGCGTGTGTGTGTTGGGGGGGGGGGGGGGGGCGCTATATAAGGTCAGCTTCCTTTGGCAGGAGTGTCAGACAAGCATCACCTGCGCGTAACTGTCCAAATCACCTCAATCTCAACCAAAAATCAACCCTGTCTTTTCTATCATTTAATTTAGTCTTCAATTTCGCAATTTCACATTTTTACCTTTTCAACTTTCAACTCCCAGATTTTATATCTTAGAGTCAAATTTTAGAGTTAAATCTTATGAGAAATAAGTTTAGGGTAATCGAATTTAGTTTTAGGTCTTCCTTTCATCACCCTCATCTCGCCGACCATCAGCCGTTGTTCTCCTCAAAGCCTTTTCCCCGACAGCGAATGTACGTTTCCTTCCAACCTCTGGTTCGAACAATCTCTGGCCGACAACGGTGGATGTCCAATCCAGTTTAGGATTTCAATACTCAAATTTATTTCCAGCAATATAACTATAGTTTTTTCTCTCGCCTTAATCAGAGTTTTGAGTGATTCTGAGTCAGCAAACTGTGAGAACAGATCTGGCTTGTGTGAGAGCGAAGCGCTGACTGGTGGGAGGATAGGCTGAAGAAGCATATTGTTCACCACACGAACACCGACACTTCACTACACGAACTCAGTACATAACAGAAATCAGCTTGACCGACGGTGCGGCGTAAACGGTCACCTTTCGGTTTGTGGAGGGTCGTGTTGTGATAAGGCCCACCACCCCGCGTTATCAGAGTAACGCCATATTGTTACTCTACGCTCCCCAGCTCGTGGATATTCCGTTCCCCGACAACGAATGTACGTTTCCTTCCAACCTCCGGTATCGAACAATCTCTGGCCGACAACGGAGGATGTCCAACCCAATTTAGTATTTCAATACTCAAATTTATTTTCAGCAATATAACTTTATGCTCAGATCAGCTGTTCGCCTTCAGCTCCCATAGTTTCTTCTCTCGCCTTAATCAGAGTTTTGAGTGATTGTGAGTCAGCAAACTGTGAGAACAGATCTGGCTTGTGTGAGAGCGAAGCGCTGACTGGTGGGAGGATAGGCTGAAGAAGCATATTGTTCACCACACGAACACCGACACTTCACTACACGAACTCTGTACATAACAGAAATCAGCTTGACCGACGGTGTGGCGTAAACGGTCACCTTTCGGTTTGTGGAGGGTCGTGTTGTGATAAGGCCCACCACCCCCGTTATCAGAGTAACGCCATATTGTTACTCTACGCTCCCCAGCTCGTGGATATTCCGTTCCCCGACAACGAATGTACGTTTCCTTCCAACCTCCGGTATCGAACAATCTCTGGCCGACAACGGAGGATGTCCAACCCAATTTAGTATTTCAATACTCAAATTTATTTTCAGCAATATAACTTTATGCTCAGATCAGCTGTTCGCCTTCAGCTCCCATAGTTTCTTCTCTCGCCTTAATCAGAGTTTTGAGTGATTGTGAGTCAGCAAACTGTGAGAACAGATCTGGCTTGTGTGAGAGCGAAGCGCTGACTGGTGGGAGGAGAGGCTGAAGAAGCATATTGTTCACCACACGAACACCGACACTTCACTACACGAACTCTGTACATAACAGAAATCAGCTTGACCGACGGTGCGGAGTAAACGGTCACCTTTCGGTTTGTGGAGGGTCGTGTTGTGATAAGGCCCACCACCCCGCGTTATCAGAGTAACGCCATATTGTTACTCTACGCTCCCCAGCTCGTGGATATTCCGTTCCCCGACAACGAATGTACGTTTCCTTCCAACCTCCGGTATAGAACAATCTCTGGCCGACAACGGAGGATGTCCAACCCAATTTAGTATTTCAATACTCAAATTTATTTTCAGCAATATAACTTTATGCTCAGATCAGCTGTTCGCCTTCAGCTCCCATAGTTTCTTCTCTCGCCTTAATCAGAGTTTTGAGTGATTGTGAGTCAGCAAACTGTGAGAACAGATCTGGCTTGTGTGAGAGCGAAGCGCTGACTGGTGAGAGGAGAGGCTGAAGTAGCATATTGTTCACCACACGAACACCGACACTTCACTACACGAACTCTGTACATAACAGAAATCAGCTTGACCGACGGTGCGGCGTTAACGGTCACCTTTCGGTTTGTGGAGGGTCGTGTTGTGATAAGGCCCACCATCCCGCGTTATCAGAGTAACGCCATATTGTTACTCTACGCTCCCCAGCTCGTGGATATTCCGTTCCCCGACAACGAATGTACGTTTCCTTCCAACCTCCGGTATCGAACAATCTCTGGCCGACAACGGAGGATGTCCAACCCAATTTAGTATTTCAATACTCAAATTTATTTTCAGCAATATAACTTTATGCTCAGATCAGCTGTTCGCCTTCAGCTCCCATAGTTTCTTCTCTCGCCTTAATCAGAGTTTTGAGTGATTGTGAGTCAGCAAACTGTGAGAACAGATCTGGCTTGTGTGAGAGCGAAGCGCTGACTGGTGAGAGGAGAGGCTGAAGAAGCATATTGTTCACCACACGAACACCGACACTTCACTACACGAACTCTGTACATAACAGAAATCAGCTTGACCGACGGTGCGGCGTAAACGGTCACCTTTCGGTTTGTGGAGGGTCGTGTTGTGATAAGGTCCACCACCCCGCGTTATCAGAGTAACGCCATATTGTTACTCTACGCTCCCCAGCTCGTGGATATTCCGTTCCCCGACAACGAATGTACGTTTCCTTCCAACCTCCGGTATCGAACAATCTCTGGCCGACAACGGAGGATGTCCAACCCAATTTAGTATTTCAATACTCAAATTTATTTTCAGCAATATAACTTTATGCTCAGATCAGCTGTTCGCCTTCAGCTCCCATAGTTTCTTCTCTCGCCTTAATCAGAGTTTTGAGTGATTGTGAGTCAGCAAACTGTGAGAACAGATCTGGCTTGTGTGAGAGCGAAGCGCTGACTGGTGAGAGGAGAGGCTGAAGAAGCATATTGTTCACCACAGGAATACCGACACTTCACTACACGAACTCTGTACATAACAGAAACCAGCTTGACCGATGGTGGGGCGTTAACGGTCACCTTTCGGTTCGTGGAGGGTCGTGTTGTGATAAGGCCCACCACCCCGCGTTATCAGAGTAACGCCATATTGTTACTCTACGCTCCCCAGCTCGTGGATATTCCGTTCCCCGACAACGAATGTACGTTTCCTTCCAACCTCCGGTATCGAACAATCTCTGGCCGACAACGGAGGATGTCCAATCCAATTTAGGATTTCAGTACTCAAATTTATTTTCAGCAATATAACTATAGTTTTTTCTCTCGCCTTAATCAGAGTTTTGAGTGATTCTGAGTCGGCAAATTGTGAGAACAGATCTGGCTTGTATGAGAGCGAAGCGCTGACTGGTGAGAGGAGAGGCTGAAGAAGCGTGTTGTTCACCACACGAACACCGACACTTCACTACACGAACTCTGTACATAACAGAAATCAGCTTGACCGACGGTGCGGCGTAAACGGTCACCTTTCGGTTTGTTGAGGGTCGTGTTGTGATAAGGCCCACCACCCCGCGTTATCAGAGTAACGCCATATTGTTACTCTACGCTCCCCAGCTCGTGGATATTCCGTTCCCCGACAACGAATGTACGTTTCCTTCCAACCTCCGGTATCGAACAATCTCTGGCCGACAATGGAGGATGTCCAATCCAATTTAGGATTTCAGTACTCAAATTTATTTTCAGCAATATAACTATAGTTTTTTTCTCTCGCCTTAATCAGAGTTTTGAGTGATTCTGAGTCGGCAAATTGTGAGAACAGATCTGGCTTGTATGAGAGCGAAGCGCTGACTGGTGAGAGGAGAGGCTGAAGTAGCATATTGTTCACCACAGGAACACTGACACTTCACTACACGAACTCTGTACATAACAGAAACCAGCTTGACCGATGGTGGGGCGTAAACGGTCACCTTTCGGTTCGTGGAGGGTCGTGTTGTGATAAGGCCCACCACCCCGCGTTATCAGAGTAACGCCATATTGTTACTCTACGCTCGTGGATATTCCGTTTGGACCTAACCCAAGAATTGTTTGCTACAAAACAAGGGACACGGTAAATTAGGCGAATTACGGACCGTCCGAGAGCCACCCGACATTCAAAACTCACCAAAAACCCGAAACATTCTCCCGTCGTAGGATAGCGTTAATTAGGGCTGGTTAGCTCACCGGTTACCTAATCAATGCTCGACGTTATTCAGACGTTATGTTGTATACCGGGGATGAATCTCCCTGGGGGGGCGTATCGGCTAATTAGGGTAAAATTACGGACGAAGTCGCACGTTGGGGAAAATGTAATACTCGTATTAGGACATTGATTTCACGAAACAAAGCTTTTTCGAATGGGTTTGTTCGTCCCGCTACATTTTCGCGGTGTATTTACATGAATTCTGATCAGTTCGACGATGCACCCGATGGAACCGAGAGATTATTTCTACAAACAAAAATATCTACAACCGTACATGTGCGTGCAGGTGTCCCTCAGGGAGGAGTCCTTAGGCCGATGTTTGAAATCGAGTTTGTTGGTTCCGTGATATTATTTCATTTGATGAATAGAACTAGAATTAAAATGGAATGGAATGGAATTAGAATTTTGTTTTATTTTGGATTTTGTTGATAGGTTGATCGTTTAGTCCACCATCCATTGTTGTGGAGACATTGAACTGTGTAATAGTACAATGCAATAATATACAATCAAGAGACGACTCTATTTACCGTTGTGTTATAATTTACCGTTGCGTAGTAATTTACCCAATAATACTTCAGCGTTCAAGTTGCAGAACTACCTATCAACTCAGTTTAAATCCGGCCCGGATATCATCGCTAGGGATCACCTGATTATAATCAAGGATGGCTGTATGAAGTCGAATTGGTTGTTTGTGATATTATTTCATTTGAAAAATGATGGCTCTTTTGGATTTTGTTGGTAGGTACTTTTGCAACTTGAACGCTGAAGTACCTATTATTGGTTGGTAAATTATTACACAATGGTAAATTATTACACAACGGTCAATTATTACACAACGGTTCATCATACCATCAACGTAGAAGGGGCTGGATTTTGATGATAGGTACTTTCGCAGCTTGAACAACCGTTGAAGTATTATTGATGGGCAAATTATTACACAAAGGTAAATTATTACAAACGGTTCATCATACTATCTACGTAGAAGGGGCACCTATACAGGTAAATTATTACATAGCGGTTTATTATTTGCCTTATGCTTCATGAATAACTACAAATAATTAATGATTTAATTTATTGAATCCCACGCATTTGTAGGAAATTTTAATTTGGGGGCCGGCTCCAGTACTCCATTTAGGACTTTCCTGGGAGGTGCTCGAGGGTACTGACCATAGAAAACAGTGATCTACGCTGAAGGGGCGTCTATAAAGGAAAATAATAAACCTTTGTGCAATAATTTGCAGCGTTTTTTATTGCATTTTCGGATTGTACGTACCTTGAAAAAAAAAACCATCAAATTTTGTGGGTAGGGGATATATATTTTTTTCATGCTCGATTCCAACGATTCATTTTCGAAAATAATTTTTAAAAAAATGAGCCTGATTCTTGTTTTTGAGAAACAATAAATGAACAGCCAACATCTATTGTAGCGGCATTTTTCTGTTTATTTCTTTCATTTTTAGCGAATTTTCAAAGAAAATGAAGCTATTGCAATGGCTTCGAAATTTAAATAATATAAATTTTTGGAAATTTTCTTCATAGAAATCCGTTTCAGACCATTCTAAAACGATTCCTGAAATTTAACACTTTTTTATATGTATATATATATTTATATATGTGTCACTCCAGACGATAACTCTCGATAGAATTGAGATAAACAGCTCAAATTTGCACAAAAAATCTATCTTGGCTATCGAAAGGCTAAGTTCGAAGATGGGCGAAATTGGCCTACTCTAAGGAGGGTTTTGGCGCATTTAAAGTGCGCAAAAATTACCCAAAAATCCCCAAAATGTTATTTTCCAACAAGTGACCCCTCATTTTAAAGGTTTTTGCACGCTGAACACGATGGTGGAATCGGATTTTAGATATCTTGATCCGTTCTCAAATTAGAGCATTTAAAGTGCGCAAAAATTACCCAAAAATCCCCAAAATGTTATTTTCTAACAAGTGAATCCTCATTTTAAAGGTTTTTGCACGCTGAACACGATGGTGAAATCGGATTTTAGATATCTAAATCCGTTCTTAAATTAGAGCATTTAAAGTGCGCAAAAATTACCCAAAACTAGGATAATCTTTAAACTCTTACCCCCCCCCCCCCACCCCCTTAGAGTGGTCAGATTGAAAAATGTGAGAAGTATTAATTGAAGACGAGATTTCGAAGCAAAAAAGGGGGAGGCAAACGATTAGTACAACTCCTTGAATTTCCCATTTGACATATAATTGTTATGATACCTTCATAGATAGACAAGTACCGGCCCACGTATTACTAGAAGGAAGACGAAAGAAAAAATCTATTTCAAATTATTCAATTTAGGTACTAACAGTAGGAGGAAGAAGTTTTCCTTTATTCAAAACCATAGCCATTAATTCGAATATTTCTTTGAAAATTCGCTCATTAAGTCATGCTGCATGACTGGTTTTTTTTCATTTCGTTTTGGGGCGACCCATTCAAACTGCCAATTCGTTCAGATACCTGGGTCAGTTACTAGACGAGCAACTCACGTTTAATAAGGAACCCACTAATATAATAATAATAATAGTAATAATTATAATAATAATAGGAGCCTACCTACTGATGAAACCAATACTCTCATTCCTAAATCCGTTCACACCAGATGATTGTTCACCTGTGAAGGGTGCCCTTATTTACGTTCCATATTCTGGTGATTGAACAAATATGTTTGAAACACCAATACGTATTTGGATATAATAATATTTATTTATGACGCATTCTTTTAGCGAATCTTCAAAGAAAATGAAGCTATTGCAATGGCTTCGAAATTTAAATAATATAAATTTTGGAAATTTTCTTCATAGAAATCCGTTTCAGACCATTCTAAAACGATTCCTGAAATTTAACACTTTTTAGCGAATTTTCAAAGAAAATGAAGCTATTGCAATGGCTTCGAAATTTAAATAATATAAATTTTTGGAAATTTTCTTCATAGAAATCCGTTTCAGACCATTCTAAAACGATTCCTGAAATTTAACACTTTTTTATATGTATATATATATATATTTATTTATATGTGTCACTCCAGACGATAACTCTCGATAGAATTGAGATAAACAGCTCAAATTTGCACAAAAAATCTATCTTGGCAATCGAAAGGCTAAGTTCGAAGATGGGCGAAATTGGCCTACTCTAAGGAGGGTTTTGGCGCATTTAAAGTGCGCAAAAATTACCCAAAAATCCCCAAAATGTTATTTTCCAACAAGTGACCCCTCATTTTAAAGGTTTTTGCACGCTGAACACGATGGTGGAATCGGATTTTAGATATCTTGATCCGTTCTCAAATTAGAGCATTTAAAGTGCGCAAAAATTACCTAAAAATCCCCAAAATGTTATTTTCTAACAAGTGACCCCTCATTTTAAAGGTTTTTGCACGCTGAACACGATGGTGGAATCGGATTTTAGATATCTTGATCCGTTCTCAAATTAGAGCATTTAAAGTGCGCAAAAATTACCCAAAAATCCCCAAAATGTTATTTTCCAACAAGTGACCCCTCATTTTAAAGGTTTTTGCACGCTGAACACGATGGTGGAATCGGATTTTAGATATCTAAATCCGTTCTCAAATTAGAGCATTTAAAGTGCGCAAAAATTACCCAAAAATCCCCAAAATGTTATTTTCTAACAAGTGACCCCTCATTTTAAAGGTTTTTGCACGCTGAACACGATAGTGAAATCGGATTTTAGATATCTAAATCCGTTCTTAAATTAGAGCATTTAAAGTGCGCAAAAATTACCCAAAACTAGGATAATCTTTAAACTCTTACCCCCACCCCCTTAGAGTGGTCAGATTGAAAAATGTGAGAAGTATTAATTGAAGACGAGAGTTCGAAGCAAAAAAGGGGGAGGCAAACGATTAGTACAACTCCTTGAATTTACCCACAGCGATCAAATAAATAAGCACTTAGTACAATTACGTAATAAACAAACGGTAGAATCAGGATGGACAAAACGTACAAATTAAAATAAATACGAAGAGAATATACATAGAAAACCAAATTTTAGACCGAAGTTTTCCTTTATTCAAAACCATAGCCATTAATTCGAATATTTCTTTGAAAATTCGCTCATTAAGTCATGCTGCATGACTGATTTTTTTTTTTATATGTATATATATATTTATATATGTGTCACTCCAGACGATAACTCTCGATAGAATTGAGATAAACAGCTCAAATTTGCACAAAAAATCTATCTTGGCAATCGAAAGGCTAAGTTCGAAGATGGGCGAAATTGGCCTACTCTAAGGAGGGTTTTGGCGCATTTAAAGTGCGCAAAAATTACCCAAAAATCCCCAAAATGTTATTTTCCATTAAGTGACCCCTCATTTTAAAGGTTTTTGCACGCTGAACACGATGGTGGAATCGGATTTTAGATATCTTGATCCGTTCTCAAATTAGAGCATTTAAAGTGCGCAAAAATTACCCAAAAATCCCCAAAATGTTATTTTCTAACAAGTGACCCCTCATTTTAAAGGTTTTTGTACGCTGAACACGATGGAGAAATCAGAATTGCGATATCTCATTCCGTTCTCAAACTGGAGCACTTTGAAGATTAAGGAACGTGGTTATTTCTTCGAAAATTCGCTCTTATAGCCATGCTGCATGACTGTTTTTTTTTTTTAATTACACAGCAATTTGTAAATTCAATTTTAATTTTCTGTTGCAGGTAAGTGAGGGCTGTCTTGCATCAGTCGGTGAGAGCGGTGTACTTATGTTAATTATTATAGTTATTGTACTAATTGATTATACTATTGATTATGTCCGCTCGTTTCGCTCTTTCATCCAAGGCGGTGTATAGAATCACTGGACATTCTCATTCACGTAGTTTAAACTCGTCTACCAATTCGAGCAGGCAGTATTTTAGTATTTAGTATTTCCTGCAAATTTCAGCCATTATTTCGGGTAGTTATGGGCGTTACAGGGAATATTTGTGACTGAAACTTTCAACCTCAAATCACAATGTATAGAACGTTTCTTGGTGTTTTAGTGAACATGGGCTTGTGAGGTATCGTTTTCCATGTTTTTTAGGGCGAGAAGACCGAATATTAAGTTGATTTTGACCAGCGAGCGAAGAATTGAGTTTCAAAGTTTCAGTCCTAAATATACGTGAAATTTTGGTTTAAAATCATCTTTCTTCCGCACACAGACCCCATTTGGGTCCTAGTTGTGCTCCGAAGCTCGGTAGCCCCATCGGAACACACCCAGGGGTGTTATGGGTGAAAAATGGGTGTAAAAATAGTGGTTTTCCAGTTTTTTTTTTCTATTTTTGTAAGGTTTTAGTAACATGAGCTTGTGAGGTATCGTTTTCCGTGTTTTTTTAGGGCGAGAAGGCCGAATATGAAGTGGATTTTGACCAAAGAGTGAAGAATTGAGGTTGTAACGAAGGTTCAGCTCCCAAAATGCATTTTTTATCGATTTACCTATTTAACCGAGTTACCAAAATGTAACCGATTTAACCAATTAACCGATTTACCGAACCAGATTAACCGAATTAACCAAAAATTAACCGATTTACCAAAATTTAACACATTTACCGATTTACCTATGCAAAAATTTAATTGCGTCATACTCCATATTCCATCTGTAAAACACCTGGACTCAAAAGACTCAAAAACCTGGGAGCACACCATAGATTTGTATCATAATACTAGAAGTATTTTCAACAGGACAGTTAGGTACTGAATCAAGACAATTAAATGGCGTCTAAAATAGGAGCCTAATTCGTGTTTTGTTGGGGCCAAAATTGGTGGAAACCATCAAAAATAGTTATTTCAGTTATTGCACATGAAAGAAAGAATTAATGTATTTCCAGCATTTCTGTAGGTACCAGACATTTCGTGGGTATTTCAAGATGGGTAGTGAAAGGGAGGCTGCGACAGCTTTCAACCAGTTCGGTTCAGGCGTTCAGGCTGTGAATTGTGCCGTCGTTTCCCGATCAACGCACGGGTAAAAATTGATTCCGACGTCCGGACCCCCTCTATTAAGGCCCCTTTAAGACGAGTGCAAAAACTTCCATCAACGTCGGTTGAGCCGTTTGGAGTTTGCGCACAAATACGCACAGTTGCGCCCGACAGGCATACTGCGTAAACGTGCAAAATTTAGTGAAGGTCGGTTGAGCCGTTTGGCAGTAATCGGTTCCGGACAAAAATAACAAAGAGATTTATAGTGTGTGAGTATAGATTAGAAAAAAAATCAGTCATGCAGCATGACTTAATGAGCGAATTTTCAAAGAAATATTCGAATTAATGGCTATGGTTTTGAATAAAGGAAAACTTCTTCCTCCTACTGTTAGTACCTAAATTGAATAATTTGAAATAGATTTTTTCATTCGTCTTCCTTCTAGTAATACGTGGGCCGGTACTTGTCTATCTATGAAGGTATCATAACAATTATAAGTATGTCAAATGGGAAATTCAAGGAGTTGTACTAATCGTTTGCCTCCCCCTTTTTTGCTTCGAACTCTCGTCTTCAATTAATACTTCTCACATTTTTCAATCTGACCACTCTAAGGGGGTGGGGGGGGGGGGGGGGTAAGAGTTTAAAGATTATCCTAGTTTTGGGTAATTTTTGCGCACTTTAAATGCTCTAATTTAAGAACGGATTTAGATATCTAAAATCCGATTTCACCATCGTGTTCAGCGTGCAAAAACCTTTAAAATGAGGGGTCACTTGTTAGAAAATAACATTTTGGGGATTTTTGGGTAATTTTTGCGCACTTTAAATGCTCTAATTTGAGAACGGATCAAGATATCTAAAATCCGATTCCACCATCGTGTTCAGCGTGCAAAAACCTTTAAAATGAGGGGTCACTTGTTGGAAAATAACATTTTGGGGATTTTTGGGTAATTTTTGCGCACTTTAAATGCGCCAAAACCCTCCTTAGAGTAGGCCAATTTCGCCCATCTTCGAACTTAGCCTTTCGATTGCCAAGATAGATTTTTTGTGCAAATTTGAGCTGTTTATCTCAATTCTATCGAGAGTTATCGTCTGGAGTGACACATATATAAATATATATATACATATAAACCAGTTTGAGAACGGAATGAGATATCGCAATTCTGATTTCACCATCGTGTTCAGCGTACAAAAACCTTTAAAATGAGGGGTCACTTGTTAGAAAATAACATTTTGGGGATTTTTGGGTAATTTTTGCGCACTTTAAATGCTCTAATTTGAGAACGGATCAAGATATCTAAAATCCGATTCCACCATCGTGTTCAGCGTGCAAAAACCTTTAAATGAGGGGTCACTTGTTGGAAAATAACATTTTGGGGATTTTTGGGTAATTTTTGCGCACTTTAAATGCGCCAAAACCCTCCTTAGAGTAGGCCAATTTCGCCCATCTTCGAACTTAGCCTTTCGATTGCCAAGATAGATTTTTTGTGCAAATTTGAGCTGTTTATCTCAATTCTATCGAGAGTTATCGTCTGGAGTGACACATATATATATATAAATATATATATACATATAAAAAAGTGTTAAATTTCAGGAATCGTTTTAGAATGGTCTGAAACGGATTTCTATGAAGAAAATTTCCAAAAATTTATATTATTTAAATTTCGAAGCCATTGCAATAGCTTCATTTTCTTTGAAAATTCGCTAAAAATAGAAGTAAATAAATAAATAAATAGGTAATAAATAATTGTAAAAAACCGCAAATGTATCCAATGCACCACGCTTTTCCGACAACCCGCTAAACTGGTGGGTGTGAGTATTCAAAGGAAAATACGACCTCCACTATATCTTCAGACCATATCACTGACGATATTTTTCAACCCTCGCCCCCACATTAGCAACTTTTTCTCCCCCTCCACAGCCCCCTCTCAAATTTTTCATAAAGGCGTTTTAATAATGTCAACTTCAAGTATTCCCTGGGGATTTTGACTGGGATATATCACACGTCTGCGCTTCATTTCTTACTCGAAGGCATTTTTCTCCTCTTGCATTAGTCTGATTTTTCGTTTTTTTTTTAATTTTCATCTCGGATTCTTTTTGTTGAAGAGCTCTTGTTAGAGCTGCTCAAAATTTTCAGCCGTATTTATACCAGTGTGAAATGGGCCACAGAAATTCCAGTCACATATTCTGGGCGCTGTCTAGACTCGCCCGCAACACACCCAGGCTAGGCCGGCCCCCCTTCAAGGCCTACCCCGTTTCTCGAAACATCCCATTCTCTCGCCACCATCGAACTGATACTGTTATTATGCAAGTAATTAACAACCCGCAGGTCTTTAATTAATTACTTGCGAAATAACAGTATCAGTTCGATGGTGGCGAGAGAATGGGATATTTCGAGAAACGGGGTAGGCCTTGAAGGGGGCGGCCTTGCCTCTGTGTGTTGCGGGCGAGTCTAGACAGCGCCCGGAATCTGTTGCTGGAATTTCTGTGGCCCATGTCACACTGGTCATATTTATCATGAACATATTACCTTCTTCCTGCTAAGTTGACAAGGGAGTCTCCGTAAATTTCATGTTATTACAATTTATTCAATAATTTTTCCTGTTTTTATTGGAATATTCAGTTAAAATAGGATTAAGTAAGGTACAATTTCAAGATTTCGATCAGTTATTTTGAATGGAATGGTTCATTAAAGTAGGAATACCCTGAACGCAGAAGTTGGTGCTCCTCAACTCAGTGGGGTAGCCAGGATTGTTGAATGAGGGGGGGG
>OX940990.1:1530275-1560603 GCA_954871275.1 Leptopterna dolabrata
TTCATGTGTTCAAGTGATGAAGCGGTACTGCCTACTCCAATTTGCAGACGTTTTTAACTTGTATGGCCTACGCTTACACCTCCACTCCATAATATATAACATGATTACTTCGGCTGTGGTCATGAGGATCTTCCTTTTCTTGGGCGATGGTCCACCAATCTTTGTCATTGTTGTAGGTACTAGTTTTTATGGATTTTCGTCAATATCTCAAGTACTTGACGGTTGAAACTCGTGTCATATTGCACCCAGAATGGCAGCTTATTGAATTATGTACGAGATCAATTTTTAGAAAAATGCAGGAATTTCCGAACCCGCTCGCCCAATTTATTCGGGAATTCTCCACTGAAAGAAGACGCGAGTCAAGCGGTGGAACTAATTTCAAAAGGTTCTGGTGCCATTCGGCATCATTCGTCCCTTTTTTCCTCTCTGACGTCACACCTACACGCTGTGCCTCACCCCGTTCACCTTCCTCCACCTTTAACTCTATAGAACCCCCTCCATGTTCCCTCATACTTCACCCGGTACACCAATTCAATCCAAAAGGCCACGGGGATCCCACTTGAATGAACTACGTGCTTCGAATCTTCCCCCCCCCACTCCGTGATGAAGTCTTGAGGGGGGGGGGGGGGCATTGTGGCTCAGGGTATTCAATACCCTGTGGAGGGGAGGGGGATATGTCGAGGAGGGGGTTGTACAGTACAGGGTTTTCCAGCGGTATGTTGAAGGGTACCCGTTTCAGGGTTATGGAGACCTATAGAAATTCCAATCCTCGTCCCTCACGTAAGTTCATTTCGCTTGTCCTCCTCCATCAGATGCCTTTATGAACCGAAATTCGATCGAATTTTTCATGTTGATCCTCACGGGAGTATCAAATTCCAACTGGAAATTGGAACATCTCCAAAGCGGACACACTCTACTTCCAAAATAAGAAGAAAACTACGCAAACTTCCGGTCACATGGGTTTATTATTCTACTGGACACACCTACAAAAATGTTGGCTGTTCATTTATTGTTTCTTCCGTGTGCAATAATTGAAATAGCTATTTTTGATCATTTTTGGCCCCCAAAAACACGAGTTCGGCTCCTATTTTGTTACAAATTATCTTTGATCATTGATAGTGCCATTTAATTGTCTTGATTCACCTGCTAATACTAATTCTAGTGCTATTATACAAAAATTTATGGTGACTTCAGTCGATTTCACAGGTTCTTGACTCTTAAAGAATGAATTTGTGTGCTGAAACTACGTTACAACCTCAATTTTCCATTCTCTGGTCAAAATCGATTTCATATTCGGTCTTCTCGCCCCAAAAAACATGGAAAACGATACCTCGCAAGCTCATGTTCACTAAAATCTTTAAAAAAAAAAAAAAATCGAAAAACCCTATTTTACGCCCTTAACATCCTTGGGTGTATTCCGAGCTTCGGAGCACAACCAGGACCCGAATGGAGCATGTGTGCGCGAGGAAGACAATTTTAGATTTCGTCGCGAGTGATTTAGTTCATATCGGAACTCCCATTTCAGTTATTCAGGGACGGCCCTTACGGACCATTTTTTTTCTCCATGATTGTTTAGTGCAAATATGTTTAGGTGTATACCAATTTATTCGTTCAAAAAAAAAAAAAAATTACAGGCTTTTATTTGACTCACTCTGTCCGGGGCGGTCAAATCTTTTGATCGATTTTTTCCCCATTTTCCATGACAATATGTGAATCAGTAATAAAAAATATCAATTAATTACCTAATTAATTAATTGAAAAGAAGCTGAAATTTTGCATAGTCATCCATCTTCGATGACAATACCATTCGAATTTCCGTGTGCATAAAAATTGATGTTAACAACATTTCTAAACACAAAAGAGTTAGAAAAAATAATGAAAAATTAACGCTCGCGTTTCAAAATAATGTAAAAAAGAATGGGAAAATCGGGTATTTTTATTATTAAAAGTAAAATCGTGGCCCACGCGAGAGATATTTTACTTTTAGAGGCGGTTCTTTTTTAAATTTCACAAAATTTACGATTCATAGTACTTCCAGCTAGTAGAATATGAAACATGTTATAGGCAGTTGACTTTGTTGCGTGGTACTTGAAGGGGTTAGAAGGGGCGCTTTAATTTTTCTAGCCTCTTTACAACGTAGTGGAAGTTACGTGAACTAAGATTGCTAGTAGAACCGAAGTTTGACGTGGAAGTAGACTATTTATATTTTAATCCTGTAGTTTTTTGCTATGAATTTCCACTACTCCGCCGCAAGTGATTTAAGTTATATTCCCGGGTAGCATAAAGAAATTCTTTTGTTCTTTTAGCGAATTTTCAAAGAAAATGAAGCTATTGCAATGGCTTCGAAATTTAAATAATATAAATTTTTGGAAATTTCTTCATAGAAATCCGTTTCAGACCATTCTAAAACGATTCCTGAAATTTAACACTTTTTTATATGTATATATATATATATGTGTCACTCCAGACGATAACTCTCGATAGAATTGAGATAAACAGCTCAAATTTGCACAAAAAATCTATCTTGGCAATCGAAAGGCTAAGTTCGAAGATGGGCGAAATTGGCCTACTCTAAGGAGGGTTTTGGCGCATTTAAAGTGCGCAAAAATTACCCAAAAATCCCCAAAATGTTATTTTCCAACAAGTGACCCCTCATTTTAAAGGTTTTTGCACGCTGAACACGATGGTGGAATCGGATTTTAGATATCTTGATCCGTTCTCAAATTAGAGCATTTAAAGTGCGCAAAAATTACCCAAAAATCCCCAAAATGTTATTTTCTAACAAGTGACCCCTCATTTTAAAGGTTTTTGCACGCTGAACACGATGGTGAAATCGGATTTTAGATATCTAAATCCGTTCTTAAATTAGAGCATTTAAAGTGCGCAAAACCTACCCAAAACCCAAAACGGTAGAATCAGGATGGACAAAACGTAGAAATTAAAATAAATACGAAGAGAATATACATAGAAAACCAAATTTTAGACCGAAGTTTTCCTTTATTCAAAACCATAGCCATTAATTCGAATATTTCTTTGAAAATTCGCTCATTAAGTCATGCTGCATGACTGGTTTTTTGATCTCATTTTGAAATTAAAGCGTGTTTTTAGAAAGTTGTTTTTTCATTTGGGAAAATATTACTGAGGATGCCGAAAATTCGCTCAAACGTTTTGTTCTGTGGACCTCTTGCTACGTACGAGGTCCTCACGCCGAAACAGTCGTTTTTCAAAGATGAGAATTTTTTTTCTTTCTGTACGACAAGTGAACAAAACGTATTGCTTGTTCGTCCACCCCCTTCCACTGCAATATGTAACGTCCAACTGAGCGAATTTTATATAAAATAACGAAGAAATAATGGAAACACGGTGGAAGGGGCGGAATCGGCATGAAGTGCGTTCCTTGTTACTGTCAATGTCAGCCCCATCTCGCAGGGGCTTTTTTATTTCCTCTGTCTGGCTTTAAGCGAAGGGTAATATTTTATATCCCCCGACCGACTTGGAGGGCGAAACGGCAGTTTTGTGCGATGGTAGGAAAACAAGAGATAAAAAAAAATCCGGTTGGGAGGAGGAACAATCCCGCAAAGCGACGTGTCAACCAGAAAACTCGTATTTGTCTTTCGCGATTTTCCGTCGTCCGTACCGTCCGCGTGTCGGTTCCGGTGTGTGCATACTGAAGGGAATCAAGATTTGAGAACAGCGCACAACGGGGAATTTTCATCAACAATTTTTTTAGTTAAAAAAAATAAATGAAATTCAGAACTGTTGGAAAAATTGTTGTTTGATGCCCGTTTTCAAAAATAAGCGGTGGTTTTTAAATGAGAGTCAATGAAAGAAGTAGAAGCGCGGCAAAAAAGCAACGTATGAGGTCTGTTGACATCTGATTGGCTGTTGGCCCCAAGGAGGCGGAGCGAAGGTTCTCAGTGCTGCCAACAGCAGAACGTTAGAAATGGCAAACTTTCCGGGCAACCTTCAAGAGCCTTTGTTGTGATTTGGTGAACCTCCCGTTGGTTTGATTTTAAGGACGTGTTTTGGTTACTTTTCTTAATTATCAAGAACCAAAATTAATGAAATTCGGTTTGTTGGTCCCGTTCGGGGTTTAGTTGGTCCGCGAAGCTCGGCGGTACTGTCAGTCATCTCTAAGGGGTGAAAAATAGGGGTTGAAAATTTCAGAACGCCGTAGCTTGAGAACTTCTAATAGAAAAGGGTATGGTTTTTTTAACGTTTTTAAATTGATATTTAACTAAAGGATTTTTTGAGACCACCCGGAGCATTATACGACCAGCCGTTCGTTCGCACCGAAAATCTTCGTCAACACGATCGTGAACCAAACGGTATAAATCCGGCCCATATATCATCGCTAGGGACGCGGCAACAATTGGGAATTGGCCTGAGATAATCATTGCTAGGGAGCACCTGATTATAATCACAGATGGCTGTATGAAGTCGAGTAGGTTGTTCTGTGATATTATTTCTTTTGAAGAATGATTACTCTTTTGGATTTTGTTGATAGTTACTTTTGTGACCTCAACAAACGTTATGCTTCATCAATAACAACATATAATTAATGATAGAATTATCGAATCCCGCGCATTTTTATCTAATGATAATTCCCGGGCCGCCTCCAGTACTCGATTTAGGGCTTTCCTGGGGGGAGATCGAGGGTAGGTATCGACCGGAGAAAACAGTGATCTACGCAGATGGGGCATCTATGCAGGAAAATAATAAACCTTTGTGTAGTAATTTGCAGCGTTTTCCCATTGGACTTATCAGGAATTACTCTGTATAATATAAATATATTTTGTTTTTGTATCTGTCGTGGTACCCCTCAAAATTCTACATTTACCACTCCTGTGTAATATGGTAAAGGTTTAACCAAATAAACAAAGGGAACGACGAGTGGGGAAAGTAGGAGGGTCCCCTCCATCGACCGTCATCGCCTCTCAACGGTCATAACGGCCACTGATGGACGGGGTGAAAGGGGCTGTTATAAGCATCCCGGCCAGCCCACCTCGAACGACCCGCGACTTGCGACTTCTCTTTCTCCTAACTCTCCTTGCGCCTGCTGTGGTAGTAACTGCGGGGTATTTTATAATCACTGTGGTGGTAACCGTGGGGTGCGTTCCTCTCTTTCATCTAGCACCTGCTGTGGTGGTAACCGCGGGGTATTTTATAATCGCTGTGGTGGTAACCGTGGGGTGCTAGCAAAAGACTCCCAAGGAGCACTCCCTCTCTTTCATCTGACACCTGCTGTGGTGGTAACCGCAGAGTATTTGATACTTTCTGTGGTGGTAACTGCGGGGTATTTTATACTCGGTGTGGCGGTAACCACGGGCTGCCTTCGTCGCTTTAATCTAGCACCTGCTGTGGTGGTAAATGCCGGGTATTTCATACTCACTGAGGTGGTAACCACGGGGTGCCTTCCTCTCTTTAATCTAGCACCTGCTGTGGTGTTAACCACAGGGTATTTGATACTTGCTGTGGTGGTAACTGCTGGGTATTTTATACTCACTGTGGTGGTAGCCGCGGGGTCCCTTCCTCTCTTTCATCTAGCAACTGCTGTGGTGATAACAGCAGGGTATTTGATACTTGCTGTGGTGGTAACTGCTGGGTATTTTATACTGGCTGTTGTGGTAACCACGGGGTGCCTTCCTCTCTTTCATCTAGCACCTGCTGTGGTGGTAACCGCAGGGTATTTGATACTTGCTATGGTGGTAACTGCGGGGTATTTTATACTCGGTGTGGTGGTAACCACGGGCTGCCTTCCTCACTTTAATCTAGCACCTGCTGTGGTGGTAACTGCCGGGTATTTTATACTCACTGAGGTGGTAACCGCGGGGTGCCTTCCTCTCTTTCATCTAGCACCTGCTGTGGTGGTAACCGCAGGGTATTTGATACATGCTGTGGTGGTAACTGCGGGGTATTTTATACTCGGTGTGGTGGTAACCACGGGCTGCCTTCGTTGCTTTAATCTAGCATCTGCTGTGGTGGTAACTGCTGGGTATTTTATACTGGCTGTGGTGGTAACCACGGGGTGCCTTCCTCTCTTTCATCTAGCACCTGCTGTGGTGGTAACCGCAGGGTATTTGATACATGCTGTGGTGGTAACTGCGGGGTATTTTATACTCAGTGTGGTGGTAACCACGGGCTGCCTTCCTAACTTTAATCTAGCACCTGCTGTGGTGGTAACTGCCGGGTATTTTATACTCACTGAGGTGGTAACCGCCGGGTGCCTTCCTCTCTTTCATCTAGCACCTGCTGTGGTGTTAACCGTAGGGTATTGGATACTTGCTATGGTGGTAACTGCGGGGTATTTTATACTCGCTTGGTGGTAACCACGGGGTATTTTAAACTCGCTGTGGCGGTAACCGCGGGGTGTTTTATACTCGCTGTGGTGGTAACCGCGGGGTGCCTTCCTCTCCTTCATCTAGCACCTGCTGTGGTGGTAACCGCGAGTTGTTTTATACTCGCTGTGGTGGTAACCACGGGGTCCTAGCAAACGAGTATCAGTTTCCTTCCTACCCACACCTACCCTCCATAGGGATCACCACATACCCTAGCCATCACCACAGTATCGTTAAAATCTAGGGGGGCATTTGTTTGTCTGCGATCATCTCGAGCCCCCCCCCCCCCCGCCACAACGCTTTTTCTCACAGCCCCACGCATCCTCGAGGCCTCGCAATCCCCTCATAAACGCCTTGGAAAATTGGTGCGGCGCCAAAATGATCGATGTCACTTACACCCATCTCGGCCCACCCGCTATTTGTTACTTTGTTATTTTTTCCCCCACGTACGTGACAACAACAAAAAATCCTGAAATTTTCCTTTCGCTGTGTGGCAGTTTTTCCACCCCGTAATTTCCCCCTTTGTCCCAGACGGAGGCCCACCTCCCGTTTTCCGTAAAAGTTTCCATCTGGTCCTTGTCAGCGCATTGTGTTCGCCGGGCAGTTCGTTGTCGGCTGTGACGTTTCGCGTCTTTTGTTTTCCCACTCTCAGTGCTCCGCTCTGATTTCAATTACCTTCCCTTTTTTGCCCTATCAACGCAAATTCCGCGCTTTTCTGCCCCTGGGGAAAAAAGGCAGCTTACAGAGTTCGGGTGTTGGGGGGTTATCAGCCCAGTCAGATTTCCTTGTTCGATAAATAGAGATGAATCTGAAAATGATTTAAATTCACTTCCTTAAATTGGAATATTTCACGTATTGCAACAGTTTCTGAGTCGAGCCGTTTCGAGAGCTAAAAAACGCTGCAAATTCCTTGTCACATCGGTTTGTTATTCAGTTGGACTTAATAAATTTGGGCTGTTCATTTATTGTTTCTTTCATTTGCAATAATTGAAATAGGTAGCTATTTGTTGTGATCGGCTCCTCCTCCAATATACTGTTAATGTATGAACATGTCGAGCCTGATCGACCACACAGAGTGGGGACCCCCCGACCCTCCTCTGGTCATGTCAGGGGGTATATAAGAAAATGTATTCGCTCAATAAAACAACCATTCTCAAATCAAGCTTTCAACTGCGCCTCGTCTATTCTATCAACCTCGGATCACTACACTATTTTTGATGGCTCCACCAATTTTGGCCCCCAAAAACTCGAATAATGCTCCTGTTTTTGACAAATTGTCTTTGATCATTGATAGTGCCATTTAACTGTCTTGATTCACCAGTTGACAGTGCTTCCAGTGTTATTATAAAAATTTATGATAATTTATGGTGATTTCAGACAATTTCCCATGTTTTTTATTCATATAAAATGCATTTTGGGAGCTGAAGCTTCGTTGCAACCACAATTTTCCACGCTTTGGTCAAAATCGACTTCATATTCGGTCTTCTTGCCCTGAAAAACATGGAAAACGATACCTCACAAGCTCATGTTAACTAAAATCTCAAAAAAACCTCGGAAAACCCGATTTTTACACCCATTTACCCCCCCCCCCCCCCCCCATAACACCCCTGGGTGTATTCCGATCGGGCTGCCGAGCATCGGCGCGCAACTAGGACTCATATTTTGTTCCCGAATGAGGACCCAAACTTTGTACCGAAGGACGACTATTTTAGACCAAAATTTAACGTAAATTTAAGGCTGAACTTCCCACTCTTTGGTTAAAATTGACTTCATATTCGGTCTTCTCGCCATAAAAAACGTGGAAAACGATACCTCACAAGCTCATGTTACTAAAACACCGAAAACCCCCAATTTTGCCCCCATAACACCCCTGGGTATATTCCGTTCGGGCTGAAACGTTTCGGGACACAACTAGGGCCCAAATGGAACATGTGTGCTAAAGAACGAATTTTTTATACCGAAAATACAGTAGATGTGGGTGATACAGCGGACGGCGGACGGACATTGCATTTTTGGAATCTGCGCACCTTGAAACGTAAAAGAAAATATTTCGAGGGGGTTTTGTAAAATTTTTTTGCTGAACAAAATACATAATGTGTATTATTCACGGAATAATAAACCAAAACAGCGGGATTCAGGCACTTGTTTCAGTTTTTCGTCAAAAAACATCTGAAAAGTGCATCTTACAGAACGTTCGGACCAAAATTAAAGCAGCATTGTATTCTGCGTTGATTGAACTCCTCAAACCTCAAATTTGGTTCAGCGGTTTTGTCGGAATCGGCAGTCAAAGATAAACTGATTTTTTTTTACATTTTGAATGAAAAGTGTGTTGCTCAAATTCACACGCCTGGACAAAAAAATTCAAAGTGCGAATTTTTTTTTAAAGGCCATACCACCTTTACCAGAGATGTTGTAAGAATTCCGGGTATATGCGCAATAATTAAAATACGCGATATAACCAACGAAACGATTTATTCCGGATACATCTTCTCATAACATTCCAACACACGAGGCTCCTATCTGATAACCCCAGGTAACCAAAGGAGAGGGGAATTTTCCCTATTTGTGGGAATATTTACGTGTCAAATATCCCACAAGATGTAAATGGTCATTTTTTGACCACCGATTTCGGCCAGACTCCCCCTCCGAATTACGAGTACAAGTTGTGGGTAGTCAACCGACGCAGAATTTAAATTAAATTAAGTTCAATTAGCATATGAGCAATTTTTTTCTGTAGGATGTATTTTTCGGAGTAATAAGCAAAAATCTGGGGGGGGGGGGGGGGGGGGGGGGGGAACGTTCGAAAATTTCATGTTTTTCAGCTCCGTTTGACTTCGCAGCGGAGGATGGTGCAAACCTAGGAATAAGATTTCAAATAAATCGAATAAAACGATTTCCAGTTTAATTACAATTTGTTTTTCCACCGCGAGGTCTTAGGTGTATACGCAAATTAGTACAGTTTGTAAATATTTTGTTCGTTTTTCGTTTGTAAATATTTTGTATGATTTTAAATATTTACAATATAATTGTAAATATTTTGTAAATATTTTCCACCACGAGGTCTTAGGGGTATACGCAAATTAATACAGTTTGTAAATATTTTGTTCGTTTTTGTTTTTGTTTCAGAGCTGGCAAAGGCGCAGAAGGGGAAGAACTACGAAGTGAAACCCGTCCACGATTTGTCCCGGGATCGCCCAATCAGGGCTTCCATCAAAGTCTCACTGCCCATCAAGGAGCATCCGAGGGTGAGGAAATAATTATAATTTATTCGTTCGTTCTATAAAAACAAGTTTGCTAATTTGAGTAGGCAGTACAGCTTCCTCACTTGAATTACATGAACGTACAGAATAGTTGGGTAGGTTCATTTTGATACGGGACCATCTGTGAGCCAACCCGCGTCTACCCTCAAAATTTCAGCTCTGTACGACTATTTTTGGCGTAGTTAGAAGCGTTACAAGGAAACGGGCAACATTTATGTTCGCGCATGCGCAGGCGAATTAAAGTCAAATGCAGTTATCAAAGTGTTCTTACGGATCGACCCTCCAAATCTGAGCTCATTTTAACGATATTTAAGGTATACATAGTTACGGGCGTTTCAAGTATTTCTCGTTTGCGCATGCGCAGACGGGACGATTTCCATGATTTTGGAATGCGACCATCTGCGATCAAACCCGCGTGTAGGTACCCTCAAAACGTCAGCTCTCTACGACTACGACGTAGTCGGAAGCGTTGCAAGGAAATGGTCAATATTTCATGTTCGCGCATGCGCAGACGAAAGTTACATACGACTCCTATAAAATTCATTTGGAACCATCAAAGTATTATTCCTGATCGACCCTCCAAGTTCGAACTCATTTTAGCGATATTTAGGGTTGTTATGGGGGGTTTCAAGTATTTCACGTTTGCGCATGCGCAGACGAAAGTTACCGTACTTTTTCAATGATTTTCGTACTGGACCATCTGTGACCCAACCTGCACCTACCCTCCTGATTTCAGCCCATTTCAACCATTATTTCGGGTAGTTATGGGCGTTACAAGGAATTACAACAGACAGACAGACACGGAACCAAAAACGTTCCTCGATGTCTGAAACGCAAAATAGTAGTAAAAATTGTCATTTTGGCGTAAATAAATTTTTTTACTCAATCACGAATCCATGGCTTCCCTACCTTCGGTGATGAGGAAGCAAAAGTTAGGAGGTTTTACAGGTGAATCAAGACGGTTAAATGGCACTGTCAATTATCAAAGATAATTTGTCGAAAGTAGGAGCCTAATTCGTGTTTTTCGGGAGTCCAAAATTGGTGGAAACCTCCAAAAATAGCTACTTTAATTATTGCACATGAAAGAAACAATAAATGAACAGCCAGCATTATTTCTTTAGGTACGTCCAGTAGAATAATTTGCAGCGATTTTTGTCTAATTTGCCGGGGCTAAGTCCAAATTCATAAATTGACGTAATAAAAGAACAAATTACGATAGAAGATAGAAAACCGGGGAAAACAAAGTTATAACCACTCGAAAGAGAGGAATTAGCTGATTGTACACACCCAGCATCAACAAACTACTTTCAACTCAGTTTCGCCGTCTGGAAAACTTTATTTTTAACCCGTTCAACTCCCCCCGTCCCCTTATCTACCCGGTTCTCCTTTATGGAAGGCGTTTAGGGAGAGGGAATAATGGAGAAAAGGTCCCGATTATTAAAGCCGGTTTTCTTATTTGCTACGAAGGAGGGGAAAAAAATTAAATATTAAGATGAAAAAAAAAGAAAGGGAAAGAGAAATTAGAGCGGGAAGACGGTAAGGTTCGAGGATGAGATGATCTTCTTTAAAAATAACAGCAGACTTCAAGCTGAGAATCTCAAAGCTTCTCCATAGCTAATATCTGCCTTTAGTTTATTTTTTTGTTCGCGAATTTTCTTTAAAAACGCTGCAAATCCCTGCACAACGGTTTATTATTTCGTACGGGATACCGTTCTGTTACAGATCACAGCTCTCTGTATAGATAACCCGTCTATATCGATACCTGAGAGGAAGAAGGGCCAATCTGATTTTTTTCCCAAAGGGCCAATCTGTTTTTCCGGTTCAAGGACAAAAAAACGAAAAACCACAGTCATGCAGCATGGCTATAAGAGCGAATTTTCGAAGTTTTCGGCATCTTCCTCCTCCGCCTAAAATTTTCTGAAAATTAATTTTCGGCCAATGTTTTCCCAACTTGATACCATACAAAATTAAAACAGGAGTAGTTTTACTCAAAGTAAAATTTGGGGTGGAAGGAGGGGGAGGGGGAAATCAAAAATGTTTTGAATACCAGAAGAGTAGGTATTGGGTACGTAACAAATTTTTTGTTCCATTTTTTGCCGAGTAACACCTCGGTTTGTAGATTTTCCAACGCTGAACACGATGGTGAAGTCAGAATTGCGATATCCCATTCCGTTATCAGATTAGAGCAGACGAACCAGGAAGAACATTTCAAGAAATAACCACGTTCCTTCATCTTCAAAGTGCTCCAGTTTGAGAATGGAATGAGATATTGCAATTCTGATTTCACCATCGTGTTCAGCGTACAAAAACCTTTAAAATGAGGTGTCACTTGTCAGACTTTTTCATTTTGGGAATTTATGGGTAATTTCCCCCCCCTAAAACACCCCAAAACTCCCCCTTAGGGTGACCCGATTCTGCCCATCTTCGAACTTAGCCTGTCGATTGCCAAGACAGATTTTTCGTGCAAATTTGAACTTTTTATCTCAATTCTTTCGAGAGTTATCGTCTGGAATGACACATACATATATAAATATATAAATATATAAATATATAAATATATATATAAATATATATATATATATACATATAATTTTTGGTGTCTTTCGGCAGGGAATTCAGGATGGTCTGAAACGGATTTTGGTATAAAAATCTTTCGGAAATTCGAGTTTTAAAAATTTTGGACCGAGAACAATAGCTTCCTTTTCTTCGAAAATTCGCTAAAAGGGCCAATCTCTATAGAATTTTTAGTTTGCCCTTTTAAATTTGGTGACCGCCTCCTGGGACGCAAGTAAAAAGGGCCAATCTTGTGATTTACTGTTGAAGGAAAATAATTATCCGTTGTATAATAATTTACAGCGTTCTTGTGTTTACCGATTAATGATAATTATTACCTGAGACTTTTAGCTAATTTCCAGAATATTTCGATGAGGTAAAAAATAAATATTTGGAATTTCACAAGTGTTCATCAAAATACATTGAATTTTTAAATGAAAAACTTGAGTATTAGAAGTATCGAATTTATAGTAGTAAATTCGAGAAATCTGTTTTATTTTCTGCTTCTGGCAGTACTCGTCACCCTAGCGCGGGCTTGCCCATTAGGGGACGAATTCCTACTCTTTACCTTGGAGTTTTTTTGTATATGCTTTTCTTTACAAACGAATAAATTTATTTAATTTCATTTCATCTTGGAATTAGGCATCAGACCCTTCCATAAGACAATAATACATTCTTTATTTAGTCTCAGCATTAACAAACTAGGCCTAATGTTACAGTCAATTTTTAACAGCAGTTTTTATTGATTTAGTTTATTTATTACCACCTATTTGAAAAAATATAACATATGGAAACCTGTGAATAAAACGAAATGTGTATAGATTGTCCCTTTTTACTCCCGTCAGTGCTCGGAAGCACGGAAGTAAAAAGGGCCAATTTCGCTGAACGAAGCAGATTGGCCTTTCTCCCTCTCAAGAGATTCTCCCAAGATTTCCGTCTCAAAGGGCCAATGTGGAATTTTTTTTCACATTTTTATTTTTATTAATATTTTGGGGCAATCCAAACTGAGAATTTTTTTTAGATCCTTGTAGCCTATAGATTTTTACAAGTGATTTTGAAAAAACAAGTAGTAAAACTCGAAATGGGAATTAATAACAGCGGTCCGAAGTCTAGAAATGGGTGGAAAAAAATCAGATTGGCCCTTCTTCCTCTCAGGTGTCGATATAATATAATATGTACTATTCTATACATATCATGTAGATCGCAGACCCTCCGTAGGTTAGTACCTAACCCCGTACTCTTTACTAGGTACCTACCTAAATCACGAGTTAAATGTTGCTAAAATAATTCAGTCGATGTCAAACAGTACCCAAAATGGCAAAAAGAAACGCAAATAATGAAGTTCTGAAGTGAAATTGTTGATGTGGAGTGAAAAAAGTTGCAAAGGTACCCACCAACAAACTCCACCGCCTTCTAAGTAGATGGTACCTACATGGAACCGTTGTGTAATAATTTACCGTTGTGTAATAATTTACCCATCAATAATACCTCAACGTTTGTTCAAGTTTCACTACCTATCAACAAACTCCAGAAGAGCCATCATTTTAGCGAATTTTCAAAGAAAATGAAGCTATTGCAATGGCTTCGAAATTTAAATAATATAAATTTTTGGAAATTTTCTTCATAGAAATCCGTTTCAGACCATTCTAAAACGATTCCTGAAATTTAACACTTTTTTATATGTATATATATATATATTTATTTATATATGTGTCACTCCAGACGATAACTCTCGTTAGAATTGAGATAAACAGCTCAAATTTGCACAAAAAATCTATCTTGGCAATCGAAAGGCTAAGTTCGAAGATGGGCGAAATTGGCCTACTCTAAGGAGGGTTTTGGCGCATTTAAAGTGCGCAAAAATTACCCAAAAATCCCCAAAATGTTATTTTCCAACAAGTGACCCCTCATTTTAAAGGTTTTTGCACGCTGAACACGATGGTGGAATCGGATTTTAGATATCTTGATCCGTTCTCAAATTAGAGCATTTAAAGTGCGCAAAAATTACCCAAAAATCCCCAAAATGTTATTTTCTAACAAGTGACCCCTCATTTTAAAGGTTTTTGCACGCTGAACACGATGGTGAAATCGGATTTTAGATATCTAAATCCGTTCTTAAATTAGAGCATTTAAAGTGCGCAAAAATTACCCAAAACTAGGATAATCTTTAAACTCTTACCCCCCCCCCCCCCCACCCCCTTAGAGTGGTCAGCGTAGCACCCACATGTTTTTCCAAGTGATCCTTCCAGAAACCACATCCTTCCTTCATAGTTTATTTCAAGATTGAGCCTGCATGAAAAACAACCTGCACTTGAAGCACTCATGATTTTCTATAACAACTCCTTTACCTACTGCACTCTCTTGAGTAGGTAAGTCAAAAGTCCTAACTACCCTATCCTACCTAATATGAACCCACAGCGATCAAATAAATAAGCACTTAGTACAATTACGTAATAAACAAACGGTAGAATCAGGATGGACAAAACGTACAAATTAAAATAAATACGAAGAGAATATACATAGAAAACCAAATTTTAGACCGAAGTTTTCCTTTATTCAAAACCATAGCCATTAATTCGAATATTTCTTTGAAAATTCGCTCATTATGTCATGCTGCATGACTGTTTTTGTTTTTGTATATGCTTTTCTTTACAAACGAATAAATTTATTTAATTTCATTTCATCTTGGAATTAGGCATCAGACCCTTTCAAAAGACAATAATACATTCTTTATTTAGTCTCAGCATTAACAAACTAGGCCTAATGTTACAGTCAATTTTTAACAGCAGTTTTTATTGATTTAGTTTATTTATTACCACCTATTTGAAAAAATATAACATATGGAAACCTGTGAATAAAACGAAATGTGTATAGATTGTCCCTTTTTACTCCCGTCAGTGCTCGGAAGCACGGAAGTAAAAAAAATCAGTCATGCAGCATGACTTAATGAGCGAATTTTCAAAGAAATATTCGAATTAATGGCTATGGTTTTGAATAAAGGAAAACTTCGGTCTAAAATTTGGTTTTCTATGTATATTCTCTTCGTATTTATTTTAATTTGTACGTTTTGTCCATCCTGATTCTACCGTTTGTTTATTACGTAATTGTACTAAGTGCTTATTTATTTGATCGCTGTGGGTAAATTCAAGGAGTTGTACTAATCGTTTGCCTCCCCCTTTTTTGCTTCGAACTCTCGTCTTCAATTAATACTTCTCACATTTTTCAATCTGACCACTCTAAGGGGGTGGGGGTAAGAGTTTAAAGATTATCCTAGTTTTGGGTAATTTTTGCGCACTTTAAATGCTCTAATTTAAGAACGGATTTAGATATCTAAAATCCGATTTCACTATCGTGTTCAGCGTGCAAAAACCTTTAAAATGAGGGGTCACTTGTTAGAAAATAACATTTTGGGGATTTTTGGGTAATTTTTGCGCACTTTAAATGCTCTAATTTGAGAACGGATCAAGATATCTAAAATCCGATTCCACCATCGTGTTCAGCGTGCAAAAACCTTTAAAATGAGGGATCACTTGTTGGAAAATAACATTTTGGGGATTTTTGGGTAATTTTTGCGCACTTTAAATGCTCTAATTTGAGAACGGATCAAGATATCTAAAATCCGATTCCACCATCGTGTTCAGCGTGCAAAAACCTTTAAAATGAGGGGTCACTTGTTAGAAAATAACATTTTGGGGATTTTTAGGTAATTTTTGCGCACTTTAAATGCTCTAATTTGAGAACGGATCAAGATATCTAAAATCCGATTCCACCATCGTGTTCAGCGTGCAAAAACCTTTAAAATGAGGGGTCACTTGTTGGAAAATAACATTTTGGGGATTTTTGGGTAATTTTTGCGCACTTTAAATGCGCCAAAACCCTCCTTAGAGTAGGCCAATTTCGCCCATCTTCGAACTTAGCCTTTCGATTGCCAAGATAGATTTTTTGTGCAAATTTGAGCTGTTTATCTCAATTCTATCGAGAGTTATCGTCTGGAGTGACACATATATAAATATATATATATATATATATATATATATATATATATACATATAAAAAAGTGTTAAATTTCAGGAATCGTTTTAGAATGGTCTGAAACGGATTTCTATGAAGAAAATTTCCAAAAATTTATATTATTTAAATTTCGAAGCCATTGCAATAGCTTCATTTTCTTTGAAAATTCGCTAAAAGGGCCAATTTCGCTGAACGAAGCAGATTGGCCTTTCTCCCTCTCAAGAGATTCTCCCAAGATTTCCGTCTCAAAGGGCCAATGTGGAATTTTTTTTCACATTTTTATTTTTATTAATATTTTGGGGCAATCCAAACTGAGAATTTTTTTTAGATCCTTGTAGCCTATAGATTTTTACAAGTGATTTTGAAAAAACAAGTAGTAAAACTCGAAATGGGAATTAATAACAGCGGTCCGAAGTCTAGAAATGGGTGGAAAAAAATCAGATTGGCCCTTCTTCCTCTCAGGTGTCGATATAATATAATATGTACTATTCTATACATATCATGTAGATCGCAGACCCTCCGTAGGTTAGTACCTAACCCCGTACTCTTTACTAGGTACCTACCTAAATCACGAGTTAAATGTTGCTAAAATAATTCAGTCGATGTCAAACAGTACCCAAAATGGCAAAAAGAAACGCAAATAATGAAGTTCTGAAGTGAAATTGTTGATGTGGAGTGAAAAAAGTTGCAAAGGTACCCACCAACAAACTCCACCTCCTTCTAAGTAGATGGTACCTACATGGAACCGTTGTGTAATAATTTACCGTTGTGTAATAATTTACCCATCAATAATACCTCAACGTTTGTTCAAGTTTCACTACCTATCAACAAACTCCAGAAGAGCCATCATTTTTCAAATGAAATAATATCACAGAACAACCAACTCGACTTCATCCTCTGTGAATATAATCAGGTGGTACCTAGCAATGATTTTATCTCGGGCCAGTTCCCGATTTTTAGCGCGTCCCTGGTGACGACATTTGGGTTAAATGTATACAATTTGAATTCATTCACCCTTCTGTTGTTGTTGTTGAATGTTGCTAAAATTCATTCACCCTTCTGTTGTTGAATGTTGCTAAAATAATTCTGTCGATGACAAACAGTAACTAAAATGGCAAAAAGAAACGCAAGTAATGAAGTTCTGAAGGAAAATTGTTGATGTGGAGTGAAATAGATGCCCCTTCTGCGTTGATCACTGTTTTCTGTGGTCAATACCTACCCTCTGGTCAAGCATAATGAACCGTTGTGTAATAACTTGCCCATCAATAATAACTCAACGGTTGTTCAAGATGCAAAAGTACCGATCAACAAAATCCAGCCCCTTCTTGGTAGATGAACCGTAGTGTAATAATTTGCGGTTATGTAATAATTTACCGTTGTGTAATAATTTACCGTTGTGTAATAATTTGCCGTTGTGGAATAATTTACCCTTGTGTAATAATTTACCCATCAATAATACTTCAACGTTTCTTCAAGTTTCACAAGTACCTACCAACAAAATCAAATAATCCATCACTTATCAAATCAAATAATATCGCAGAACAACCAACTCGACTTCACACAGCCATCCTTGATTATAATCAGGTGCTCCCTAGTGATGATATCCGGGCCGTATTTATACCGTTTGATTCACGATCGTGTTGACGAAGCTTTTTGGTGTACACGAACGGCTGGACGTAGAATACTCCGGGTGGTCTCAAAAAATTGTTTAGCTCAAGACAAATTTAATAACGTAAAAAAAACCATACCCTTCAATCGGAAGTTTTCGAGCTACGGCGTTCTGAAAATTTCAACCCCTATTTTGAACCCCTT
The DNA here is from genome assembly GCA_954871275.1 of Leptopterna dolabrata. NCBI lineage: Eukaryota > Metazoa > Arthropoda > Insecta > Hemiptera > Miridae > Leptopterna > Leptopterna dolabrata. Next base: position 1,548,250 of record OX940990.1, read on the forward strand.
AGAGAAGACTGACAGTAGCGTCGAGCTTCGAGGACCAACTAGACCCCGAACGGAACCTATAACCCGAATTTCATCAATTTTTTTTCATGATAACTAAGAAAAGTGGCCCGTACGGCGTACGGCGGACAGACAGAAATATTTTTATTGCATTTTCGGATTCTGCATACCTTGAAACGTAAACCAAAAATTTAGTGGGACTAATTTGTTAGTATTTTGTTATTAATTGTATTTTATTGTTGATTCTGTTTTATTAGTAATTTCATTTGATTAATTATTCTTTTTCATTGTTCTATTATTCTATTTTAACTATTAATCTAATATTAATTATTCTGTCTAATATTAATCTATCTAATTACCTGTCTAATAATAGTGTGTGTTACTGTCATTCATTTCTGAGGGATGAAAAACAGGGGTTGATATTCCCAGGGCGCCGTTATCTCGAATTTTTTTTACGTTTTTAAATTCATCTCGAACTTGAGAATTTTGTGAGACCACCCGGAGCATTGTACGTCTAGCCGTTCGTGTGCACCAAAAAGCTTCGTCAACACGATCGTGAATCAAACGGTATAAATACGGCCCGGATATCATCACTAGGGAGCACCTGATTATAATCAAGGATGGCTGTGTGAAGTCGAGTTGGTTGTTCTGCGATATTATTTCATTTGATAAGTGATGGACTATTGGATTTTGTTGGTAGGTACTTGTGAAACTTGAACAAACTTTGAAGTATTATTGATGGGCAAGTTATTACACAACGGTTCATTATGCTTGACCAGAGGGTAGGTATTGACCACAGAAAACAGTGATCTATGCAGAAGGGGCATCTATTTCACTCCACATCAACTATTTTCCTTCAGAACTTCAAGATTTGCGTTTCTTTTTGTCATCGACAGAATTATTTTAGCAAAATTCAACTCGTGATTTAGGTAGGTACCTAGTAACGAGTACGGGGTTAGGTACTAACCTACGGTGGGTCTGCGATCTACATAATATGTATAGAATGGTACATATTATATCATATAGACGGATTATCTATACATAGAGCTGTGATCTGTAACAGAAGGGTATTCTGCACAAAATAATAAACCGTTGTGCAGGGCGTTTTTTTTTCTTTTCTAATTTTAAAGTTACAGGCGTGTTAAACTGACCATAACACAATTTTGAGTCAAAATGGCAAAATTTGCCGGTTTTTGACTGCCGATTCCGACCAAACCGCGGAACCAAATTTAATGCTTAAGGAGCTCATTCGACGCAGAATTTAACGCTGTTTAATTTCGGTACAAGTAGAATTTTCTTCACGACGCACCGTTCGATTTTTATGAGGCAAAATCTGAAAAAAGTATCAAAATTTTGCGGTGTTTTTTTCGTTTCCCAAAAAATCAGGCTCGCCTCGCAAACCGGTCTGGTGATTCCGTTTCAACCGTTCGGGACCCGTCACCGAGCTGCAGTTGAAAGGTCTTCCTCGGGTTTCTTTCCTCTAACCCTGATCCCGTTCCACTGCCCTTCGAGACAGGCTGATTGATCGTGTCGTGACTTGCACAGGTCCTGTAGACCTTAACCGGACGAGGGTTGGTAAATGGAAATGGGGACCCAGCGAACATCGCCGCTGCTGAGGACCTTCCACTTTATTGCTTTCCTCAGTCCCACGATGAGTAATAGAAAACGTCTGCCAATTCGATTAGCCAGTGCAGCTTCCTCACTTGAATCACATGAACGTGTAGAATAGTTCGGTAGGTTCATTTTGATACAGGACCATCTGTGAGCCAACCCGCGTCTACCCTCAACATTTCAGCTCTCTACGACTATTTTTCGCGTAGTTAGAAGTGTTACGAGAAAACTGTCGACATTTCATGTTCGCGCATGCGCAGACAAATGAAAGTGTTATTCCTGATCGACCCTCCGAGTTTGAACTCATTTCAACGACATTATTTAGGGTTTTATGGGCGTTTCGAGTATTTCACGTTTGCGCATGCGCAGACGGAACGATTTCTATGATTTTGAAGTGGGACCATCTGCGATCCAACCCGCGTCTACCCTCAAAATTTCAGCTCTCTACGACTATTTTTGCGTAGTTAGAAGCGTTACGAGGAAATGAGCAACATTTCAAGTTCGCGCATGCGCAGACGAAATTTACAGTACGATTCCAGTGAAATTCATGTGGAACTATCGAAGTACTATTCCTGATCGACCTTCCAAGTTTGATCTCATTTCCACCATTTTTAAGGTAATTATGGGCGTTTTAAGTATTTCACGTTTGCGCATGCGCAGACGGAACGATTTCCATGATTTTGAAGTGGGTCCATCTACGATCAAACCCGAGTCTACCCTCAAAATTTCAGCTCTCCACGACTATTTTTCGCGTAGTTAGAAGCGTTACGAGGAAATGGTCAACATTTCATGTTCGCGCATGCGCAGACAAATGAAAGTTACAGTACTATTCCAATGAAATTCATTTGGAACTATCAAAGTATTATTCCCGATCGACCCTCCAAGTTTCAACTCATTTCAACGATATTTTAAGGTAGTTATGGGCGTTTCAAGTATTTCACGTTTGCGCATGCGCAGACGAAAGTTGCTGCACTTTTTCAATGATTTTTGTACGAGACCATCTGTGACCCAACCCGCACCTACCCTCCTGATTTCAGCCCATTTCGACAATTATTTCGGGTAGTTATGGGCGTTACAAGGAATTACAACAGACAGACAGACACGGAACCAAAAATGTTCCTCGGTGTCTGAAACGCAAAATGGTACCTAGTGGAAATTTGCGTTTTGGAGGACATGAATTTTTTTTACTCAATCACGAATCCAAGGCTTCCCTACCATTCGGTAGTGAGGAAGCAAAAAGCTGCTTTTACGTTTCAAATATTTCTTTTACGTTTGTCCGTTGATTCCAAAAGTGCAATGCCCTTTTGCAAATTTACGTCAAATTTTTGTCTAAAATCGTCGTTCTTCCGCACACAGGTTGACTCCCCATTTGGGACACATTTGGGTCCTACTTGAGCTGCGAAGTTGGGTTTAAGGTTGTAGAATGGGTGTAAAAATAAGGGTTTTCGAGGTTTTTAGCTTTTTGAGCTTGTGAGGTATCGTTTTCCATGTTTTTTACGGCGAGAAGATCGAATATTTGGTTGATTTTGACCGAAAAGTGAAGAATTGAGGTTTGAACGAAGTTTCAGCCTTAAATTTAGTTAAATCTTGGTCTAAAATCGTTGTTCTTCCCCACAGTTTGGGTCTAATTTTGTAACACATTTGGGTCCTAGTTGTGATCTGAAGCTCTGCAGCCCGATAAAAATACAGCCAGAGAAAAATAGGTGTAAAAATAGGGTTTTTCGAGGGATTTTTGAGGTTTTAGTGACATTAGCATCTGAGGTGTCGTTTTCCATGTTTTTTTACTGTGAGAAGACCGAATATTTGGTTGATTTTGACCGAAGAGTGAAGAATTGAGGTTTTAACGAGGGTTAAGCTCCAGAAATTCATTTTTATGAGTAAAAAACATGGGAAATGGTCTGAAATCACCAACAATTTGTATAATAACACTAGAAATAGTATCAAAAGGTGAACCAAGACAAATTAAATGGTATTATCAATGATCAAAAATAATCTGTTGAAAGGAAAAGCCGAGCCCAATTCGTGTTTTTGGGGGCCAATAGTGGTGGAAACCATCAAAAACAGCCATTTCAATAATGGCACATGAAAGAAACAATAAATGAGCAGCCAACATTTCTGTAGGTAAGTCCAGTAGAATAATAAACCCATGTGACAAGGACTTTGCAGCGTTTTTTATTTTTGGATTCCACGTAGGTATCTCGAAACGGAAACCGTCATTTTTCAGCGAATTTTCAAAGAAAATGAAGCTATTGCAATGGCTTCGAAATTTAAATAATATAAATTTTTGGAAATTTTCTTCATAGAAATCCGTTTCAGACCATTCTAAAACGATTCCTGAAATTTAACACTTTTTTATATGTATATATATATTTATATATATATGTGTCACTCCAGACGATAACTTTCGATAAAATTGAGATAAACAGCTCAAATTTGCACAAAAAATCTATCTTGGCAATCGAAAGGCTAAGTTCGAAGATGGGCGAAATTGGCCTACTCTAAGGAGGGTTTTGGCGCATTTAAAGTGCGCAAAAATTACCCAAAAATCCCCAAAATGTTATTTTCCAACAAGTGACCCCTCATTTTAAAGGTTTTTGCACGCTGAACACGATGGTGGAATCGGATTTTAGATATCTTGATCCGTTCTCAAATTAGAGCATTTAAAGTGCGCAAAAATTACCCAAAAATCCCCAAAATGTTATTTTCTAACAAGTGACCCCTCATTTTAGAGGTTTTTGCACGCTGAACACGATGGTGAAATCGGATTTTAGATATCTAAATCCGTTCTTAAATTAGAGCATTTAAAGTGCGCAAAAATTACCCAAAACTAGGATAATCTTTAAACTCTTACCCCCCCCCACCCCCTTAGAGTGGTCAGATTGAAAAATGTGAGAAGTATTAATTGAAGACGAGAGTTCGAAGCAAAAAAGGGGGAGGCAAACGATTAGTACAACTCCTTGAATTTCCCATTTGACATATAATTGTTATGATACCTTCATAGATAGACAAGTACCGGCCCACGTATTACTAGAAGGAAGACGAAAGAAAAAATCTATTTCAAATTATTCAATTTAGGTACTAACAGTAGGAGGAAGAAGGTTAGGTAGTATCTTATCAATTTATTATCAGTATCATACGAATATTTGATATTCAAAGGTAGGTAGGTACTTAACATGATAAAAATAATATCAATGAAGAAGGAAGGATCTACCTACCTAGTAGAGCAAATCTTGAACTGGTTTTAGATACCAGGCCTGAAATCGTAGTCAAGAGGAAAGGCCATTCAGAAGGGAACAAGGGAATCTACTCATAACAAACGGTAGAATCAGGATGGGCAAAACGTACAAATTAAAATAAATACGAAGAGAATATACATAGAAAACCAAATTTTAGACCGAAGTTTTCCTTTATTCAAAACCATAGCCATTAATTCGAATATTTCTTTGAAAATTCGCTCATTAAGTCATGCTGCATGACTGGTTTTTTTTCAAAATTGTTTAACCGCCTCAAAACGTTGAGGTGCTGCAGGTAACTGAAAATGTTGGACCCGTCAGACGCTTTTCCGAAAATCCGCTGAAAACGAGGGGGAAGAGCCAAACCCTCGTGAAAACGAGTTATCCCCTCCGGGTTTGATCTACCGGTTAATCCGCTCGTTGCGGTAATCCCCTTCGGTGTACCTCGACGGAACGCGAGGGGAAATGAGGGGGCGGCAAAGGGCGGGTGGAGGGGAATGTAAACATTTCGATCCGTGGTTTTCCTCGCGAAGCCGGTTACACGGAGCGGGGAAGATATCTGAGGGAGATTGTGGTGGGGGGGTTGTTGTATTTCGGCGGTCGTGGCTTCAGGGGAGATTTGGGGTGTTTGAGGGGGGGGGGTTGTTGACTTTGTAAAACCTCGGTTGGTACATGAACACCGACGATATCGATAACCGCATGGATATGAGTGATATTCCAGTGGCTGCACAGTTCTTGCTTGGTGATGTGTAGCCCTGGCAAATTCATCTTTTATGATGTAGAAACAACTAAACAAACAAAATTCGCGTCGAAGACCGAACATCGCCGAACTTGTTATCAAATCTCCAGTAAGACAAGGAGAGGCTGGCGGGTCGCAAATAATAATGTAGAAAAAAAACGCTGCAAAGTCCTTGTCACATGGGTTTATTATTCTATTGGAGTTCTAGAGATTTTTGTTGGCTGTTAAATGTATTGTTTCTTTCATGTGGAATGATTGAAATAGCTATTTCTGATGATTTCCACCAATTTTGGCCCCCAAAACATGAAATAGGTACGCTTTTTTTTTTTTTTAAGATAATCTTTGATCATTGGTAGTGGCATTTAATGGTCTTGATTCACCAGTTTACACTTTTTCCAATGTTATTGTACACATTGATGGTGATTTCAGACAGTTTTCCAGGTTTTTGACTCATAAAAAACCAATTTTGGGAGATGAACCTTTGGTACAACCTCAATTTTCTATTCTTTGGTCAAAATCGACTTCATATTCGGTGTTCTCGTCCCCAAAAACATGAAAAACGATACCTTAAAAGCTCATGTTACCAACATGTTGCTAAAACGCAAAAAGTACCTATTTTTATACACATTTTCACTCATAACACCCCTGGGTATATTCCGATCGGGCTGAAAAGTTTCGGGACGCAACTAGGGCCCAAATGGAGCATGTGTGCGAAAGAACGATTTTTTTAGACCGAAAATGAAGCCTGTACACGTGATACGGCGTACGGCGGACGGCGTACGGCGGACGGCGGACGGACATTGCATTTTTGGAATCTACGCACCTTGAAACGGAAAAGAAAAAATTTTGAGGGGGTGTTATAAAAATTTTTTGCTGAGCGAATACATAGGTGTATTATTCACAGAATAATAAACCAAAAAACGCTGCAATGTCCTTGTCACATGGGTTTATTATTCTACTGGACGTACCTACAGAAATGTTGGCTGTACATTTATTGTTTCTTTCATGTGCAATAATTGAAATAGCTATTTCTGATTGTTTCCACCAATTTTGAGACTCGAAAACTGGAATTGGGGCTATTTAATTGTCTTGATTCACCTGTTGATACTACTTCTAGTGTTATTATACAAATTTATGGTGATTTCACACAGTTTCCCAAGTTTTTGACTCATAAAAAATTAGTTTTGGGAGCTGAACCTTCGTTACAACCTCAATTCTTCGCTCTCTGGTCAAAATCGACTTCATATTCGGTCTTCTCGTCCCAAAAAACATGGAAAACGATACCTCACAAGCTTATGTGGGGCGTTTGGGTGGCACTTGTGAGGGGGGGATAACCGCATGGATATGAGTGATATTCCAGTGGTTGCACAGTTCTTGCTTGGTGATGTGTAGCCCTGGCAAATTCATCTTTTATGATGTAGAAACCACTAAACAAACAAAATTCGCGTCGAAGACCGAACATCGCCGAACTTGTTATCAAATCTCCAGTAAGACAAGGAGAGGCTGGCGGGTCGCAAATAATAATGTAGAAAAACAAAGAAACCAGTCATGCAGCATGACTTAATGAGCGAATTTTCAAAGAAATATTCGAATTAATGGCTATGGTTTTGTTTTGCTTCGAACTCTCGTCTTCAATTAATACTTCTCACATTTTTCAATCTGACCACTCTAAGGGGGTGGGGTAAGAGTTTAAAGATTATCCTAGTTTTGGGTAATTTTTGCGCACTTTAAATGCTCTAATTTAAGAACGGATTTAGATATCTAAAATCCGATTTCACCATCGTGTTCAGCGTGCAAAAACCTTTAAAATGAGGGGTCACTTGTTAGAAAATAACATTTTGGGGATTTTTGGGTAATTTTTGCGCACTTTAAATGCTCTAATTTGAGAACGGATCAAGATATCTAAAATCCGATTCCACCATCGTGTTCAGCGTGCAAAAACCTTTAAAATGAGGGGTCACTTGTTGGAAAATAACATTTTGGGGATTTTTGGGTAATTTTTGCGCACTTTAAATGCGCCAAAACCCTCCTTAGAGTAGGCCAATTTCGCCCATCTTCGAACTTAGCCTTTCGATTGCCAAGATAGATTTTTTGTGCAAATTTGAGCTGTTTATCTCAATTCTATCGAGAGTTATCGTCTGGAGTGACACATATATAAATATATATATACATATAAAAAAGTGTTAAATTTCAGGAATCGTTTTAGAATGGTCTGAAACGGATTTCTATGAAGAAAATTTCCAAAAATTTATATTATTTAAATTTCGAAGCCATTGCAATAGCTTCATTTTCTTTGAAAATTCGCTAAAAAAACGCTGCAATGTCCTTGTCACATGGGTTTATTATTCTACTGGACGTACCTACAGAAATGTTGGCTGTACATTTATTGTTTCTTTCATGTGCAATAATTGAAATAGCTATTTCTGATTGTTTCCACCAATTTTGAGACTCGAAAACTGGAATTGGGGCTATTTAATTGTCTTGATTCACCTGTTGATACTACTTCTAGTGTTATTATACAAATTTATGGTGATTTCACACAGTTTCCCAAGTTTTTGACTCATAAAAAATTAATTTTGGGAGCTGAACCTTCGTTACAACCTCAATTCTTCGCTCTCTGGTCAAAATCGACTTCATATTCGGTCTTCTCGTACCAAAAAACATGGAAAACGATACCTCACAAGCTTATGTGGGGCGTTTGGGTGGCACTTGTGAGGGGGGGATAACCGCATGGATATGAGTGATATTCCAGTGGTTGCACAGTTCTTGCTTGGTGATGTGTAGCCCTGGCAAATTCATCTTTTATGATGTAGGAACCACCTAACAAACAAACAAAAACACACATGGGTTTATTATTCTATAGGACTTACCTACAGCTGTTCATTTATTGTTTCTTTCATGTGCAATAATTGAAATAGCTATTTCTGATGGTTTCCACCAATTTTGAGACTCGAAAACTGGAATTGGGCTCCTCTTATTTTAATACAAATTATCTTTGATCATCGATAGTGCTATTTAATTGGATTGATTCACCTGTTTATACTACTTCTAGTGTTATTATACAAATTTATGGTGATTTCAGACAGTTTCCGAAGTTTTTGACTCATAAAAAATAAATTTTGGGAGTTGAAAATTTGGCAGAACCTCAATTGTCCACTCTTTGGTCAAAATCGACTTCATGTTCGGTTTTCTCGTCCCCAAAAAAACATGGAAAACGATACCTCAAAAGCTCATGTTACTAAAACACAAAACATACACTATTTTGGTTTACTATTCTGTGAATAACACACCTATATATTCGCTCAGCAACCAATTTTTTGAACACCCCCTCAAAATTTTTCTCTTCCGTTTCAAGGTGTGTAGATTCCAAAAATGCAATGTCCGTCGCCGTATCACGTGCACTGGCTTCATTTTCTGTTTGAAAATTCCGTTTTTTCGCACACATGCTCCATTTGGGCCCTAGTTGTGTCCCGAAACTTTGCAGCCCGATCGGAATATACCCAGGGGTGTTATGAGTGAAAATGGGTATAAAAATAGGTACTTTTTGTGTTTTAGTAACATGAGCTTCTGAGATATCGTTTTCCACGTTTTTGGGACGAGAAGGCCGAATATGAAGTCGATTTTGACCAAAGAGTGGGAAATCGAGGTTCTATGGAAGTTTCAGCCTTAAATTTACGTTAAATTTTGGACTATTTGGGAACAAATTTGGGTCCTAGTTGTGCTCCGCAACTCGGCAGCCCGATCGGAATACACCCAGGGGTGTTATGGGAGAAAAAGGTGTGTAAAAATATGGGTTTTCCATGGATTTTTGAGGTTTTAGTGAACATGAGCTTGTGAGGTATCGTTTTCCATTGGTTAGGGCGAGAAGACCGAATATTTGGTTGATTTTGACCGAAGAGTGAAGAATTGAGGTTGTAACGAAGGTTCAGTTCCCAAAATTCATTTTTTATGAGTCAAAAACCTGGGAAATTGTCTGAAATCACCATACGTTTGTATAATAACACTAGAAGTAGTATCAACAGGTGAATCAACACAATTAAATGGTACTATCAATGATCAATAATAATCTGTTGAAAAATAGGAGCCTAATTCGTTTTTTTAGGGCCTAAAATTCGTGTAAACCATCAAAAATAGCTATTTAAATTCAAAAAACAATAAATGAACAGCCAACATTTCTGTAGGTATGTCCAATAGAATAATAAACCTATGTGACAAGGACCTTGCAGCGTTTTTCCACTTCATTTGTACCGACTGGAAGGCAGTTGATAGGGTTAGTATGAGTGGTCAAAGGGCCGGAAGAGTGAACGAATCGGGCTGTGGACATCTGTGGACATAACTCAAGGGTTCCGGTAACTAGTGAGGGAACTCGGGTAACTAGTGAGGGAACTGCCGTTGGAGTAAATGTGTTTGGAAAAAGAAACTAAAATGGCTCGGGGTGGTCTTAATCTTTCTGAACCAATTTCAGCTTTTTCCACTTCGTTTGCCCCCCGACCGGAAGAAACCCGGGGTTTTTAATAGAGAAAGGAGTAATAGTCAGCCCCGAGGAAAAGGAAGGGAATCAAGAGAAAGAAAAGAAAGGGCCGAGAGATCTAACGAGAACCGGGGGGGGGGGGGGGGGAAGGATAAGAAAGATGATTTGTTCTGGGTCAGTTAACCCTTTCGAAGGGGATGAAAGATGTGCGAATGAAGTAGGCGGGAAGAAAGGGAACAACGAGGGCGGTTGATTCGAGAAGTAAAATCCAGTTGGGTCAGGTTCTGCTGAATGTTTGCTGTGGCAGCCCTGTGAGTAAAGAGTTGGGCTGTGTCCCGCTTGCTGTGGCGAATACGAACGAAGTGACCGAGCGGCGTAGACGAACGCGCGAACTAGTGTTATTATAATAATTATTGTAATTACCGTTTCTTTCATGTGCAATAATTTAAATATCTATTTTTGATGGTTTCCACCAATTTTGGCACACAAAAACAGGGATTAGGCTCCTATTTTTTTTCAAATTATCTTCGGTCATTGATAGTGCCATTTAATTGTCTTGATTCACCTGCTGATACTACTTCCAGTGGTACTTTACAAATTTATGGTGATTTCAGACAGTTTCCCAGGTTTTTATTCATAAAAAATGAATTTTGGGAGCTGAACCTTCGTTACAACCTTATAACTTCACTGTTAGGTCAAAATCGACTTCATACTCGGTCTTCTCGCCCTAAAAACATGGAAAACGATACCTCACAAGCTCATATTCACTAAAACCTCAAAAAAAAAAACCCTCTTCGTGATTCCCCTCACAGTAACCACTCCTATAATATTGTTATAAGATTTAACCAAATAAACGACGGGAACGTTGAGATGGGCAGCGCCAAGGGGAAGGAACCCGAAAGGGTTTTCCATCAACCGCCATCGCTCTTCAACGGTCATAACGGCCGATTTTCGACGGCCGACGGGTGGAAAAGTCCCTGTAAAACCGGCCGTTCTGGCCCAGCTCCTCATTCGACGATTCGGCCCTCGACTTACGACTTCCCTCTCGACCCTCTCTCTCTCTCTCTTACCTTTCCATGCACTCGCTGTGGTGAAAACCGCGGGATACCTCCTTCTCCTCTGGCACCTGCTGTGGTGAAAACCGCGGGGTGCCAGCCTTCATCTTCTAGGCATCTGCTGTGGTGAAAACCGTGGGACGCCTCCTCTCTAACATTCCTCTCTAACACCTGCTGTGGTGAAAACCGGGGTGTCAGCCTCCATCTTCCCTGTGTCTTCTGTGGTGGAAACCGCAGGACACCTCCCTCTCCTCTAGTACCTGCTGTGATGAAAACCGCGGTGTACTAGCTCCCACATCCCAGGCGCCTGCTGTGGTAAAAACAGCAGGTATCAAACCTTCCCTCCAAGTAACGCCTGCTGTGGTGAAAACCGCCGGGCGTTAGTAAGACTCCAGCAGAGCACATCCTTCCTCATCCATCTTCATCCGCCTCCATCCAACCTCTCACTGTCTAACATTGAAAGAATCTTCAGCTAACGGAACCACAACAAAAATAATCGCGTAGATTGCGCGTACGCCGCGCTGCGAATTCTAGCTGGCTTGAAAACCAAACCCGAATGGGCGAACGGCTCCATGTAGGGCACTTCCATTACTTCACTTGGTTTGGTCGCCTGATCCGTCCGCCTGTCGCATCCCTCGTTCGCTTTTGCCGTCTATGTGGGACTCGAGCCAGGTTCACATGGAGAGGCAGTTCAGGACGGCAATCCGGTACGACAACGCGTTTGCCGGAATTTTAGCCGCAGAGGCGTTTCTCATAGCAGTGGAATCACAACCGGAAACCTAACCTACAAAATCAACCAGGAATGTCGAATTCCAATATGGCTGGACAACCGAACAGGAGAGTTGTGCGCAGTAACCTCTGCACAGATGTAGTGGCTAAATATCTGGAGATGTTTATATAGTATCCATGACATTGTGCGTCAGTAATCCATTCTGCGTTGGCCAATAGCATTGCAGAACGTCGTGCCGTACTGGAATGCCGTCCGGAATCGCCCCTCCATGTGAGCCTAGCAGCCTCAGTGGACGACATGGAGGACTTCAAAATTTTCGACTTCAGTAATGTGTTTAGAGTTGTCCGGGGGGGTTATTCAGAAAAACAAAAAAAGCTCAAGGTAACAATAAAATTTTAAATTATGAATAATATAGCCCGTCCTTAGGCAAAACCTGTATTGACGGGCTAGAGTCGCTTTGACAAAAATAATATTTTTAAATTAAAAGAAAACACCTCTCCTTGTACTAAGTAAAATAA